>MU719981.1:91455-106976 GCA_026770625.1 Nicotiana glauca
AAACTGGGGGGTAAAGCAAGCTCATAGGCAACCCCCCCCCCCCAACTCGCCTCAACACCTCAAAAAGGCCAATAAACCTTGGTGTAACAACCTGACCGGTCGTTTTGAGCCTAGCACGTCGTTCACCAGTATGAGGCCATGAGCAGCTTCATTTCAGGTATTGTGACTTGTTAGCATGGTTGGAATTTAAATTTAGGAAGATCAGAGTTAAATTTAAATGAAAATTCTCAATTTAGAAGCTTAAAGTTTAAAGAATGAACTAGGATTGGAATTGAGTAAACAACCTCGGAATCAGGATCTGAAGGTTCCAACGGGTTTGTATGATGATTTTGGACTTAGGCGTATACCCGGATTGGGTTTTGGATAACCTGGGAGCGTTTTGGCGCATGGAAGTTAGCATTTTAGAAGGAATTTCTTAAGTTTGGCTTGAAGTGCATTTCAGTGCTATCAATGTCTGATTGGGATTTTGAGACTGGGAGTAGCTCCGTATGATGATTCTGAAGTTGGGAGCACGATCGTAAGTGAATTCGGAGGTCCGTATGTCCTTTTAGAGCAATTTGGCTAAAGTTAGAATTTGAAGGTTTTTGAGAAGTTTGACCGGAGGTTGACTTTTTGATATCGGGGTCAAAATCCAATTCCGAAAGTTGGAGTAGGTCCGTAATGTCAAATATGACTTGTGTGCAAAATTTTAGGTCAATCGGACATGATTTGATAGGCTTAAGCATCAGAAATAGAAGTTGGAAAGTTCAAAGTTCATAAAGCTTGGATTGGAGGTCGATTGATGATTTTAACGTTGTTTGATATGATTTGAGGCCTCGAGCAAGTCCGTAATGTGTTTTAGGACTTGTTGGTATGAGTGGTTGGGGTCTGGGGGGCATCGGGTAGATTCCGGGTGGTTAACGGATCACAAATGGATTTTTGGAAATAGCTGAGTTGCCGGTTGCTGGTATTTCCGCTTCTGCGGAGATGGGACCGCAGAAGCGGCCCCGCAGAAGTGTGAAAGAAGCTGCAGGAGCGGTTGGGAGAGAAGGGGAGCAGGGACCGCTTATGCAGTCAGGTATCCACAAAAGCGAAGTTGTAAAAGCGATAGAGGCACCGTAGAAGCGTAATAGTTCGAAGGGTCGTGGGCCGCAGATGCGGTCGAGGTTCCGCAGAAGAAGGACCGCATCTGCAGAAGGAGCATCGTAGAAGAGAAAGGGGTCTAGACTAGGGGAAGCTACAGAAGTGACCTATTGTCCGCAAATGCGAAAACGCATAAGTGGCAATACTTCCGCAGAAGCGGTAATGACTGGGGCAATGAGAATGTTTTAAGTTCGGGGTTGAGCTCATTTCAACCCCATTTTTCTTCCATTTGAGTCGATGGGGAGCAGCTTGGGGACGCCATTTTCGTTGTTTGTCATGAGGTAAGTAATTTATGTTAGCTTTGAGTTAAATACAAGGTTTATACATGGATTTAGGCATGGAAATTAGTATAAAAATTTGGGGTTTTGGTGGAAAACCTAGAAAATCATATTCTTGGAATTTAGCCACGATTTTTAATATAGAATTAAGAGAAAATTGTATATTTTGATTCCTAAGGTCATGGGTAACCTTTATCTTCGAGAAATTTCAGATTTTGGGCACGTGGGCCCGAGGGCATTTTTGTCAACTTTTCATTAGGGGTTAGATTTTGTCATAAATTGGGTTGCAAAGTATAATTTAGCATATATTAATGGATTTAAATGATCATTGGCTAGTTTTGGAGCATTGTGCATTGGTTCAAGTCTTCGGAAGAATGTAGAATGCTGGTTGTAGATCTTCGGAGCGAGGTGAGTCTCCTTTTTAATCTTGTGAGGGGAATTTACCCCATAGGTGAAGTAATTGATTATTTGCTCATATTTGTGGGGGCTACGTACGCACTGGGTGACAAGAGTCCGTGCGTAGCTACTATTATGCTATTGTCCGAGTGGTTAGGACCCAAAAGCATGTTGTACGTGGATTAATTGTGAACCCATCGATGACTTGAATTGTTTAAATCACCTTTGATTAGTAAACGAATTTAAAAGAGATTAAACATCATTTCCTGAATTGTTAAACAGAGAATTGTCTTATTTGGATAATTATTCCTCGATAAAATTCTAATTGGCTATCTGAGCATGTATCTTACGTGTACCTACGTCGCATGGATGATCCGCGAGCGTGGTAATAGATCGCGTCAAACTAATAAATGGATTTCTAAAAAGACTTAAGCTTCGTTTTCTCAAGTTATTAAAGAGAATTGGCCTTTCTTGGATAATTGCTCCATGTTGAATTCTTGACTGATTGTCTGTCTGTATGTGTTTATTTTGGGCCGAGCCGAATGCCTCGGCAGATTAATAGATGCATCTATAGGCGTGTCGTCGACCCTCAACAAATGCACATTTATATATGTTGGATCGGGCCGTCGCCTCGGTATGATTTGCGCATGCTTGTATTGCTGCTGGACTTATTTAAGTCGTTACATGCCTAACTCTGGCTCGGGATCATCGTGTTGATAATAAAAAGAAATATTGGAAAATTTCCTATGAAAGAATTACGTGTTTACTTGTTTCCTCTATCTAGATAAAAATCATGTTAGAAAATAAATCCACTGTTCGATATGTATATTGAGAATAAATCACCGTTGGACCATTAGAGTGTGTCAAAGTTGACCATCTTGTCTCTACCCCTTCGGGGTTAGGCGGGACACTCACTTAGTACACATTGATTACGTACTCATACTACACTTCTGTGCATTTTTGTTGCACAGGTATATATATACCTCTAGCAGCCTATTGGGCGTAGCAGCATGGATGACGCTGGGACTAGGTGAGCTGCATCATTGAGGCGACCACAGCTAGCGTAGTTCCTTCCAATGTACTATATTTACTTTTCGTCCACTATATTCCGGGCGGATGTTGTATTTTATTTCTCTTATCAGTAGTCGCTCATGTACTTGTGACACCGGGTTTCTGGGATGGTTTACAACGGATTTGTACTAACTGTTATTATTTAAATTTGAATTCTAGTAGTGAACTTTTATTTATAAAAATGGAAGGAAAAACCTTAGATTTTCAAAAGTATTAAAAGAGGAATCAATTGATAAGTTAGTTGGCTGTCCTGACAGAGGTGTCTGGCGCCACTACGAACCTTAATGGATTTTGGGCGTGACACTTGGGCTCAACTTGCCCTTCTTCCTAAACCTCATGATGCCCTTCATGGGCGAGACTTTCAAGAGAACCTTCTCACCAACCATAAATGATACATCACGAGCCTTCTGATCTCTTCTGTCTGGATTGTGTTGTGCGAAGCCTTTCCTGAATCAACTTCACCTTATCCAAGGCGTCCTGTACCAAATTCGTACCAAGTAACTTAGCCTTGCTGGGCTCAAACCATCCGAGAGGAGAACGACATCGTCGACCATACGGGGCCATCTCTATGCTTGACTGATAGTTGTTGTTGTACAAAAACTCTACTAGGGGAAAGAACTTATCCCACTGCCCTCAAAAGTCAATCACACATGCTCTAAGCATATCCTCCAAGATCTGAATTATCCGCTCTGACTGCCCGTCGGTCTGAGGATGGAATGTTGTGCTAAGCTCTATATGGGTCCCCAACTCACTCTGAAAGGTTCTCCAAAAATGGGAAGTGAACTGAGGACCTGTGTTTGATATGATGGAAACTGGAACACCATGCAACCGGACAAACTACCGAATATAAATTTGAGTATACCTCTCCGTTGTGTAAGTAGTCGCCACCGAAATGAAGTGAGCCGACTTTGTCAACCTATCCACAATGACCCATACTGAATCAACGTTCTGAAAAGTCCATGGCAACCCAACTACTAAATCCATGGTGATGCACTCCCACTTCCACTCCGGAATAGGCATCCATTGAAGTAGGCCACCCGGCCTTTGGTGCTCATACTTGACCTGCAGGAAATTCAAACATCTAGCTACATACTCTATGATGCCCTTCTTTATTATCTGCCACCAATAATGTTGCCTAAAGTCAAGATACATCTTTGTGCCACCCGGATGAATGGAGTACCTCGAACTGTGGGCCTCCTCTAGAATCCTCTCTCTCAGATTATCAATATTAGAAACACATAGCGGCCCTGAAGCCGCAACATACCATCATTTCCAATAGAAACCTCCTTGGCACCTCCCTGAAGTACTGTCTCCCTGAGAACTGCCAAATGTGAATCATCGAACTGCCCGACCTTGATTTGCCCCAATAGCGAAGACTGAGCAACTACACATGCTATAACTCGGCTGGGCTCTAAAATGTCCAACCGGACAAGCATATTAGCTAAGGACTAGATGTCCAAATCTAGTGGCCTCTCCTCTGCTGGAATGAATGCCAAACTACCCATACTCTCCACCTTTCTACTCAAGGAATTTGCGACCACATTCGCCTTGCCCGGATAATAAAGAATGGTAATATCATAATCCTTTAGTAGCTCAAGGCACCTGCTTTGCCTCAAATTGAGATCCCTCTGCTTGAATAAATGTTGTAAGCTGCGGTGATCGGTATAAACCTCACAAGGCACCCCATACAAATAGTGCCTCCATATATTAAGAGCATGAACAATCGATGCCAACTCCAGATCGTGCACAGGGTAATTCTTCTCATGAATCTTCAGCTGACGCGAAGCATATGCAATAACTCACCCCTCCTGTATCAACACACATCACAAACCAACGTGTGAAGCATCGCAATATATCGTATACATACTTGCACCGGAAGGCAACATAAGAACTAGTGTCGTAGTCAAAGCTGTCTTGAGCTTCTAAAAGCTCTCCTCACAGTCATCGAACCAATGGAATGGAGCACCCTTCTGGGTCAATCTAGTCAAAGGTGATGCAATAGATGAAAATCCCTGCACAAATCGACGGTAATAACCTGCTAATCCAAGGAAACTTCTAATATTGGTCACTGAAGTAGGACGTGGCCAACTCTGAACTGCCTTAATCTTCTTTGGATCCACCTTAATACCCTCTCTGAACACAGCATGCCCCAAGAATGTTACTGACTCTAGCCAAAACTCACACTTGGAGAACTTAGCATTAGCTTTTGCTCTCGCAAGGTCTGAAGCACCACTCTCAAATGTTGCTCGTGCTCTCCCAGGCTACATTAGTATATTAAGATGTCGTCAATGAAGACGATAACAAAGGAATCAATATAAAGCCTGAATACCATGTTCATCAAATCCATAAATGTTGTTGGGGAATTAGTCAAGCCATAGAACATCATTAGAAACTCATAATGGCCATATCTAGTCGTGAACGCAGTCCTCGGAACATCCGAGTCCCGAATCTTCAGTTGATGATACCCTGACCTCAAGTCATTCTTAGAGAACACTCTATCACCTTACAACTAGTCGAACAGATTATCAATATGAGGCAACAGAAACTTGTTCTTGATGGTAACTTTGTTCAACCGGCGCTAATCAATGCACATCCGCATAGTCCCATCTTTATTCTTCACAAATAACACTGGTGCACCCCAAGGCGATACACTGTGCCTCACAAACCCCTTCGCCAACAACTCCTCAAGTTGCTCCTTCAACTCCTTAGGAGCCATACAGTACGGTGGGATAGATATAGGCTGAGTTCCTGAAGCCAAATCAATATAAAAATCAATATCCCGATCTGGAGGCATGCCAGGAAGATCGGAAGGAAAAACATTAGCGAACTTTCGAATTATTGGGATTGAATCAATCGTCGGAGACTCTGCAACGGCATCTCTAACATAAGCTGAATAAGACAAATACCCTTTCTCGACCATGTGTTGAGCCTTCAGGAAAGAAATAACCCTACTAGGCGTATCAGTTATGGAACCCTTCCACTCCAATCTCGGTAACCCTAGCATCGCTCGTGAAACAATATTTGCAAATAACCCTACTAGGCATATCAGTTGTGGAACTCTTCCACTCCAATATCGGTAACCCCAGCATCGCTAGTGAAATAGTATTTGCATGAATCCGGGACGGTGTGATATAGAGATAACCAGTCCATGCCCAGGATGACCTCAAAATCGATCATATCAAGCAACATAAGATCTGCTCTAGTGTAGAAACCATAGAAAGCGATCACACAGGACTGGTAGATCTGATCCACAACCACATAATCACCCACAAGAGTGGACACATGAACAAGAGTGCCCAAAGGCTCAGGAGAAATATGCAGGAAACGTGCAAACATACATGATACATATGAATAAGTAGACCCTGGATCAAACAACACCGAAGCATCCCTGCCACCGACGGAAATAATACCTGTGATGGCACCATCTGAGGCCAATGCATCTGGCCTGGCCGAGAGGGCATAGAATCTAGTAGGAGCACCAGCTATCTAGCCTCCACCTAACTGAGCAGGAATTCTTTGGCATAGCACTGAAATAGAGGAACACTGGAGCCCCCCAGGTAGTAGGTGGTGCTGAAACTGGTGGCCTACTAGGCTGACCCCTCCCAAACTAACCTCTGCCCCTAGCTGGGGCACCTCTGAACTCTCCGGAGAATCTAGCTCTCTTATCCTGCTGTATCTGCTCCCTACCCCTCTGGCGATATCCCTCAATCCGGCGAGCAATCTCGACCACTAGCTAATACTCTATACCCATCTCCACCTCTCGGGCCATATCAAATGGAATATCGGGCTGTAATCCTACGACAAACCTTCACACTCTCTCTGCATCTGTAGAAAGTATCATAAGTGCATGGTGGGACAACTCAAAAAACCTACCTCATAGTCGATCACAGACATATGACCCTGCTCGAGATGCCCAAACTGATACCGCAGCTCTTCCCTCTCAGAGGGAGAAATGTACCTATCCAAGAACAACTGTATGAACTGACCCCAAGTGATGGGAGGAGAACCCGCTGGCCTGCCAAGAACATAGGAATGCCACCATCTATGGGCCCTTCCCTCGAGCTGAAAAGTAGTGAAGTCAACTCCATGCGACTCCAAAATCCTCATGTTGTGCATTCTTTCCATGCTCCTGTCAATGAAGTCCTGGGCATCCTCATGACGCTCACCCAGAAGACTGGAGGGTGAAACCTGGTCCATCTGTCCAATAACTTTTGTGGATCACCATCCATAGCTGGCCTGGGCTGGGGTGCCACTGCAGCAACTAGCTGAGCCCCATCTGTGGCTGGTGCACCCGGAGTCTGATATACTGCAGTTGGATGACTTGGAGCAGTAGGGGTCTAGGCCCCCTCTCCTGCCTGTGAAGTAGCTGGGTCGGCTGGAAATAAACCAGCCTAAGTTATAGTGTCCATGAACTGTAACATGCGATCCATGACCTCCTGAAATCCTGGTGCTGTCATGAAATTTGACGGGGTAGGCCCAGCTACGGGTACCTCGCCCTGCTCCTCAATTATAGAATCCTCCACGGGATCCGTTGGCGATGCTACTAGAACAGATCTGGGACGCCCTCATCCCCTACCATAGTCTGGTACCTCCCCCGGCCTCTACTTCGACCTCTAGCAATAGGGGGAGCAGCTCTTCCCGGGTTCGGAACGTCAGCGGTGCGAGTTCTCACTATCTGTGAGAGAATAGAAGAGGAAAATTTAGTACACTAACTACTGCACGATAGAAAATGAATAAAGAGTAGTCTTTCCTAATACCATATAGCCTGTAGAAGATAAATACAGACATCTCTGTACAGATCAACAAGACTCTATCAGGTTTGCCCATAACTCGTAAGACCTATGTGAACCTAGTGCTCTCATACCATATTGTCACGACCCATTTCCACAATAGGTCATGAGGGCGCTTGACACCGTTCCCAGGCAAGCCAACGCAGAAACATTACTAAATTCTTATGTTGCTTTTAATCAGAAATGAGTGAAATAAATACTCAATTTGGATTTAAGCCAGAAGTGTGAAATACCGTAAATAACATAAGTATATAGCCCCAAAACAATTGTCTACCAAAGTGTGTGCCAGAACCTAGTGTCACAAGTATGGGCATCTAGTAGAATATACAAAAGACATCTCTATCCCACTGTCTGAGACAGCAAAAGTGAAGGAAGACTCCATCAGACTGCCGAGCGGCATATGAAGAAAGCAGCTCACCGTGGAAGTATCTGCCACAAGCTCAAGGGCGCGCACCGGACTGGTAACCAGATGTATCTGCCTCAAATCCTATACAATTAAGTACAGAAGCGTAGTATGAGTATATAAACAATATGTACCTAGTAAGTATCCCGTCTAATCTCAAAGAAGTAGAGACGAGAGGTCGAATTGATACTCAATAGAGCCGAATAATATATCAAAGTATTATACTAAGTATGAAAAATCACTAATAAGCAACAATTTATAACAAGGCATATAAGTCCTACTCTCCACTATATTTCCAATTAGTTATTTACTTTTCGGAAGGTTAGCAAACAAGGCAAGTATAAGTTCCATATAGATATCATGCGCACAATATGCTGAGGTGACGACCCGATCCAGTCGAAAATAAATTGTGCACTTGCCGAGGGTCGACGACGCGCCTATAGATGCATCTATTCATACCGAGGCGATCGGCCCGATCCACAAATAATAAGAAATATCAAGTATACACACAGGGCACATCAACAGTCATAAATTCCAAACAAGACTTCAACAATTATACAAGTACGTTCTCATTCCCTTTTTAAATCTCTAGCATATACTAGGTGCTCATAGTAACAAGATAATGTAGAGAGTCATATAAAATAAGCATGATGTGGGTCCTAAACTACCCGGACAATTAACATAGTAGTAGCTACGCACGGACTCTCATCACCTAGCGCATGTGTAGCCCCCGCATTTAGCAACAATTACTCAATTATTAATCCTATGGGGACATTTCCCTCTTACAAGGTTAGAAAGGAGACTCACCTCGCTCCGAAGCGCACTTCTGATGCCAAGAACAAGCCCAAACTCTCAGTTCAGAACCGAACGATCCCAAACTAGTTAAAATAATAAGAACTAGACCATAAAGGCTTACAAGATCAATTCCTAGCTATTTACGCAATTCCCTAACCATTTGCATAAATTTCCTAAATTTCAACCCCGGGCCCACTTGCTCGGATTTTGAGATTTTTGAAGAAAGTTGTTCTCTACAACCTAAGGATCAATGATAAATGATTTCTAGTCCATTTCATAACAAACTTTATGATTAAATCTTATTTTTATTAAAACCCTAGGTCTAGCTCTAACCCTTGATTTTACTTAATTTTTAGTGTTTAATCTACCTAATATACATGTATTTAAGCTAAGGATGAATGTGAATTACTTACCTTACAATGTTATGTTGAAAACCTCTCTTTGGAATCACCCAAATCGCCCAAGTGTGGAGTTGTGAATGAAATAAATGGCTTTGAGTTCAAATTAAATGAACTCTCTTCCCCGGCGATTTCCACTTCTGCGGTGCCAGGGCTGCTTCTGCAGAAATCGTTTCTGTGGACAAAAGGCCCGCTTTTGCGGAGATGGCCCAAGAAGCCTGGACCTCTTCTGCGGTCAGGTGCCCGCTTCTGCGGATTTCGAGCTGCTTCTGCGGATTTAGGCCAAAGGAGTTATACCGCTTCTGCGGTCTGGGGGCCGCTTAAGCGGAACCGCTTCTGCGGTCTCTAGGCCGCTTCAACGGTTTCCCCATGGCCTGGCCCTTTCCGCTTTTGCGATGGGCTGGCCGCATCTGCGGTCCAAGAACCGGAGATGCGGTTGTGACAGAAGCAGCAACTTTAGCTCTTCTTCAATTTTCTTACTTATCTCGAACCTCGCTCGCTTGACGCTCGGGGCTCCCGAGCTCCGCCCGAATATACCGACAAGTCTGAAATTACGAGGCGAACCTACTCGAACCATCGGAACTCCCAAAACAACGCTAAATCTCGGAATCACCCCCTAAAACCAAATGAATCAAACTATTGAATCTTCAAGTTCTTAATTCTCCTCTAACGGGTCAAACCGCCCTTAAACAACATTACGCACATGTACCAAGCTCTGAAACCAAAATTCGAGCCCGATACCTAGGGAATCAATGATTACCAATTTCTTTAATTCTTAAAAACTTCAATTTAACAATTTCACATAAAAATTCATTACTCGGGTTAGGGACCTCGGAATTCGATTCCGGACATACACCTAGGTCCCACATTTTCCCACGAACCCTCCGAAATTGTCAAATCGTGCATCCGGGCCCTTTTTCTAAAATGTTGACCGAAGTCAAACCTGATCTTTTAAGAAAAACTTAAAGAAGCAAAATGGACATATTTCTAATCAAAACTCTTCCAACTCCCGAACCAATCGCCCCCTGCAAGTCGTAAATTAGCTAAAGCAAGTACGGAAGGCTCTATTTAGAGGAACGGGATTCTAAAATGCTACGATCAGTCGGGTCGTTACATTTTCAATTTCAAATACTAATTTTAACTTATGTAAAGTATTGTCATTTCTAGTAGTCAATGAAACAGATGGAGAACCATTAGCTCTTTGGTTGATATCACAGTGTAGCCAGAAATACTAGGTTTTTTCTTTCTATTTGTCTAAATTTTAATAGATAGAGTCCTTACTTTTAATCGAAAATTAATAAATAAAAATTCATTAAAATTGAAATGAAATATAGATTCTCATAACTTCCTGTGCCAGGTGGACGGTAGCAGATAACCATGGCTTCTCAGACAGTAAAAAAGAAATTGTCCAGATTGAGCTCACAGTAGTCGTAGACAACCACAGCTTCTGTACAGTTTCTCTTTCTAGGGTCAAGTAAAGGACAAATTTGCTTGGAAACAAACACTTTCTAATGTCATATTAAAGGTAGAGTCAGCTACTGCCAAACTGATAAAAGTATTAATAAAAAATGCAGAGTTCGTTTGTACTTAGAAAACAACAGATCCAGAAAAAAACAAACACATGTGATTACTAGTTATACAATAAGGGCTTGCTATGTAATAAGGAATAATTAATCTCGAGACAAAATTTAAGAAGAGTTTATAGTATATTTGGTTGGAAAAAAATGCGATTTAATTAATCTACAAATTAGTTATTCCGAGATTGTTAGCCGGAAGTACAATAAAGGCTTTATGTCAAAAATCATAAGACAATTCATTGACTATTTGTATTTATTAGAAATAAATATTTTAAAAGGCGGGGGCATGAGGTATTTTACCTCTGACGAGGCAAGACGCAAAGCCTGAGATAAGGGACGTAAGTTCCACGAATCTTTAAATTTTACTAATTTTAAGAAAGTATAAAATAAAAAATAATTATAAAAATTACATAACAATCACATAAATATAGCAAATAATCTGTTTAAAATATTTAAAAATTATAATTCAACTATGAATAATACGAAAAGTAAGACACATATCATAATATGTAAATTAGTTGCAATGACGGAGGCATAATCCCCACGAAGGGGGTTAAAAAAATATTTTTAGCTAGTGGGAATTATGAACCCATAACTTTTTGTAGATTTTGAAACCCCTTGACCACTAAACTTCACTTTTTGATTGTATGAATGATGTTCAAAACTTAATATATAGAGGTAAAACACAGATATTGTCTTATGTATATGACTTATGTATGTATATATGAATTTTGTAAAATTTTCGATATTATAATTTGATATTTTTCCTAAAATACTCCTTTTATTTAATATTCTTTCCATTTGAAACAGAATTTATATAAACACATAATTCATAATTTAAATATGATTCTCTAGCATATTTTTAAATAGTTACTAACTAATACTGAACTATTAAATTAATAAATATTGTATATCTCTAAAAAAAATAATCATAAAATATGAACTATAATATGATAAAGTCATAACAAAAGTTAATAATAAATAAATACTTTTTAAATGAATGATTTAGTTAAAACTAATTATCATATCAGTCATAATAGATAACGTGCAACACTTTTTATTTTAACAATGACATAAAATACTGTCAACTAAATAATTTTAAATTATTTAGAATTACAAAAAAATAATTTTACATAATCAATGATTTATTAAGAAAATTTAAGAATATAAAAAGTTGCTACATATAATTGCATAAAATTCTATTTGACAAACCAATTAGGTCAGGCATGCAGCGTGTAAGACACGATGGCCGATGCGTAAGTTTCATGGAACTATATCACACATAAACCAATAAGTATTTTACGAGTGTTCCACCCCAAACAAGTCCAAAATTCTGCTAGCTAGATCGCTTTTAATAAAATCAAGATGCCCATAAAAGGTGAAATTACTTGCAAACTTCATCAGCAAAATCGTACGTTACTAAAACGCTTGTCAGTTGTAACTAACAAAACTTATTGATAATCTACAGCTAATACCTAACTATTACCAAAGATTTTTCTATTTAACTATAATATTTGTCTATCACAATTCCTTGCGTTTCCTTCAAAATAGTTAGGCCTAGTAATTTAAAATTCTAAATTGATAAAAACATCAGGAAAATGTAAAAGCAAAAGCAAACACTTTTAATAAAAAAACAATAGATGGCAACGGGAAAAACTATTAATAAAGAGCATATATATTAAAATAAACTTCTAAAACCCCTCTCAATATTCTCTTAAATTGTTTGCCAACACCATATAACCATCACTAACCATATATGTTAACAAGAAATTATATTTCTGTAACATAGGCTTTTGAATAATCACTCAGATTTTTTCCCAATTAATTTGAAGAGTTGTGGATCAGTCTGATAAAACACAATATCTCCATTGTCACTAACAAAATGGTCCTGCTTCATACTTCTCACTAAATTTCCAATCAAATGGAATGGAATTATTCCTGATTTTTTAGGCTCTCTGTAATATTTCCCAAGTACCTGCTTCGCCGCTTTAGTCTGTCCCAAAAAAAATGTAACCAATACAAGACTATTAGACTAAGTTCAAATTTTGAAATTTAAATTCAAGATTTTATTACCGCTTCGACGAGGTGATAATGTGGTATCTGAGGAAAAAGATGGTGAATAACATGGGTGCCAATATCATGGTGAATGTTATTAAACAAACCATAATCCCGATCAATTGTTGTTAATCCTCCTCTTAGATAACTCCACTCCTATTTATCAAAAAATTATAATACATTAGCATTATAGATAGAGAAAATTATATGTGTATTGATTTTTAATAATGGAAAAAAATAGGATTTTCTTTTTGTTGTATATACCTTGCCACGGTACCAAGGTAATTTCTGCTCATGGCCATGATGGTGTAAATATGTGACAAAATCCAACCACATCACAAAAATCTGAGGACAAAAATTATTAAATATGTACAAATGACAATAAAAAAACCTACTTATAATATTATGCTATTTAACGAATTCTAGAAAATAAAAAATTGACTCAATTACAAAATAAAAAATAGAAATAGTAATGGAAAAATTAGGGGTAACTAACCATATAAGGAATTCCATAAAGCTTAAGCAGTTGGAGAGAGCCGATGACTGCATAAAGATAGTAGAGGAAAGAAACCATAATAGTCCAGCATAATGTTGATGTTATGACATATTTTCTCTCATGTGGGTGAAACAAATCACTATATGGATTAAAATGAGAACCTTTTTTTCCTGGACTTCTGCTTATCTACATCACAACAAAAATATTATATTAATATTAAAAAGCTAATGGAATAAAAAAAATTAAATTGAATCTATAAAGGGAAAAAAATAAGCAAAAATTAATTACCAAGTACATTGGGTATGCTAATAAGGGGAAAGGAATCTTGAACCTAAAAAATTTGGTAGCAAAATCAAGTTCTTTATATAGCTTTTCTGGCATCTGCAGCGACAAACAAGATTATATTTAAAATGAAATAGTAAAAAAGGAAAAAACATTAAAAAGGATTAATTTTACCATAAGAAAATTCAGTATTTCAGTTATATCTTACAGGCACCCAAGATTCATCAGCTTCAACATTTCCATGGTTTTGATGGTGAGTTTTATGGCTAATTCTCCTGCAATTATTTTAGAGAAATATTAGCAAAGATACAAGATGTCATCAATTCTAAGTCGTGAAACAACATCATAAAAAAAATCAAGTAAAGCCATATTTTTTATAGCTATGAGAAAGATAGACAGGAGTGATACGTATTCCTTCATCTTTAACTAAATATCTCAGACTTCAAGCTTTAGGTATAGAATCAGATGTATGAGTTAAAACCCTAATACAAATACCAACCATCATGCAGTAAATCATAAAAACCTATCTTAACTAGACCAACGTGGACCAAACCTTTTAGCTAGCCTCGTAGGTAGTGAGAGCTTAGCCTAAACTATTATTTTATCTATAATTTTTTAATTAAAGTGACTAAAGCAAATAATAAATGGAAAATTTTTTATAGAGAGAAAGAACAAGAACCAACCATCCATGATAGGGTACAAGGATAGAAGAATGAAGAATATGTCCAACCGCACTATTCAGAACTGCACTATCTGAAAAGCTTCCATGTCCACTGTAAAAAAAATATTGAAAAATTTAAAAAATGTAAGACAATAAAATTAGTAAATTAAAATCAAGAATTTAAAAATGTACTTGACTTACCAATCATGACCAAGAACAAAGATTGCCCAAAACATAGTACCTTGAACAACCCAATAAAGTGGCCAAACTTTCCAACTATCCAAATAAATGGCTATGGCTACCAATGCAACAACAATAATAAAATCTCTAAGAACATAACTTAGAGATTTCCATGGATTTTTAACCCAACAATGCTTAGGAATAGCAGCTCGAATTTCAGATAATTTAAATGGAGGTGGTGCACTTGGATCAAATTCCAATTCCATTTCTTCATTTCCCTTTTCAGAATTCAATCCAAGAGACCCCATTTTCTGAAAATAAAAAAGAACCTGTTAATTTAAAAACACAAAAAAAAGGTTCAGAATTTATAACAAAGAGGTGTGGCAATATTTTACTGCCCTTTGGACAAATGTTTTAGCCCTTCCTAGAAAGTTATGATTAGTGGCAAAAGAAGACTAAAAATTGGCAAATGTTCAGCCACGTTTTTGCCATGTAAAAGCCAAACTTAATGCAATTACAATTATAAATAGGCTCTCACTTGACAAGGAAAAAATTATCAGTAAAAAAATTATTGAAACAGTGTGATTGAAATTTTTGCTCTCAATTACTACAAGAGGCAAGGCAGCAATCTGGTACATAAAATAATTTATAGGGAAAAGGTCCAAATATGCCCGTGAACTATGCGAAATAGGACAAATATGCCCGTCGTTTATAGTTCGGCCCAAATATGCCCATTCCGTCCAATAGTTGGGACATATATGCCCTTATTTGACGGAAATCTGATTTTTTTTTCTTTTCTTTTTTTAATTAATTAAAATCAATTTTTTTTTCTAAAGCAATTTTTCTACAAATTTTTTTTTTACTAAAAACTGAAGAAAAAAAATGGAAATATTTTTTTTTCAGTTTTTACAAAATAACTGAAAAATATTTTCTAAAACAATATTTTTGTAAAAACAAAAATAAAATCTAAAAAGCAATTTTCTAAAGCAATATTTTTGTAAAAACTGGAAAAAAAAT
>MU719981.1:116768-130213 GCA_026770625.1 Nicotiana glauca
AATGGTAGCGAAAAACTCTATAGAGCTTATGACTTGTACTACCGGTTTTGGGAATTGTAAATTGTTTAGAGAAAATTAAATTTGGAAGTTGATAAATATCGATGTTATTTCAGTTAATGTTAGGCTTACCTAGTTTAGAGACTAGGTGCCATCACGACTCCTTCGGAGGGATTTTTGGGTCGTGACAGGTTGGTATCATAGCTCTAGGTTCATAGGTGCTACAAGTCATAAGCAAAATTTGTAGATTCTTGCAGATAGGTACGGAGACGTCTGTACTTATCTTCGAGAGGCTACAGAACTAGTAGGAAAAATTACCACTTCATTCCTTCTTTATCGTGCTACATTTATTCTGCTTGAAGCTTATATCTTATGTTCTTTTGCATCCACTCATGTATAGAATTGCGCACTACACCAATGATTTGTGATATCGTAAAAGGGTTATAAGAGAGCCATGGTTGCTCAACTATTGTTACCGCGTGTCGATCAGAATCGATGTTATGGAAGTGCAAAGAGATCTTTCAGTTGTGCACATGGGGGTGCATCAGATCTGGACATCTTGACATCTGGTTGGTGAGTACAATCTTAAGAAGTTTTAATTGTCTACGAAATCATTACAAGTGAATGTAGATCTAAAGATAGTTGGTGGTATTAGAGACTATGCGAGTCGTATGGGATTTCGAGTTAGCGAAGAGTACATACTAGTAGCCAAGACACTAGAGAAAGTAAGTTAAACTATCATGAGAATGACAATAGCTGCGTAAATAGCTTGAGGTGTCATATGACTAGTATCGTACGAGCGGTGAAGGTTAGTATTGTGGATCGTCGGGAATGTGTCTTATGCTTTCGCACCAAGTGAGGGAAGTCCACTATCAATGATCATATTGCGGGATCATGTGTTATACCAATTTTGGCCGGAGATGTATTTATCTGGTATTGAAAGGTTTTCCAAAACTTATATATGATCAAGAGCTGAGATTTAAAAGAGATAGTGATAAGACTTGAGATATTCCCGCATCCTTAATAATTCGGGGTCATGGAAACATATTCAGTATACTCGCAGTGCTTAATGTTAATCAGAACACTTGCGTGGGGCAATTATCTTTTAATGTACCGGTGGCATGGAATTCCCTGCAATATTTTTTTTGTTATCCGGTACATACTCAGTATGAACAGTCGAAATGCGGATGGGTTGTTATGAATATGGTGATACTAGGAACATCCTGAGAAATTGTCCTAGACTTGGGAGAAATCCATTCCATCAGAGTACACCTGTCACGTACTCCATTACAATTGCTACTCTACTTACACTGCCAGTTAGGGATGGAGGAATGACGGGTAGATGGCGCCTAAGAGGTGGAGTCCCAACCGATTGATATATTTGCCATGGTATGGCTGAGGTCGCTACACCAGATAGTGTCGTTACGAGTACGATCTCGAGATACTATAAAGTAACAATTTCCTTAACTTGATTCGATTCTGAGTATCGAGGCAAGCCCTCCTTATATGCTCCAATCATGAGTGAGCTTCGTGATCTTAAAATTTCTTATGTGAATACTTTTTTTTGGGAGATTATATGGAGATAGATATGTCTATCATTATATGTTAGTCACTAAAAATAGTTGTGATGTGATTTAAAAAAAAATAATTTAAATTGCGAATTTTATTCTCTATCGGTGTGAGGGTTCATTATGTGTTGTGATTTTGTTTGACTGAATTTATTTAGAAGAAAAGGAAAGGAAATGAAAATTTTGAGTTGACACAATGTGAATATTACTTGTGGTACAGAGCTGAGGACAAGATCCTCGTATTATTTTTTTATATGATGTGAGATATTTAAACCAGGCTACAAGCTGCGGTGGATGTTATATAAGGACGAGGTCCTTGTGGTGAAAAATTTATGTGTTTAAAATTCTCCCTTGTGAAAAATTAAAAAAAATTGTACTATAGTACTTATAGGGAGTCATGCCTATGAGACTTATTTGAAAATTGTCATATGAATATCATTGGGCATAATTTTCCAAATTTGTATTATAACTATTGAGTTTAGCCTGCAAGGTGAGTGCCCAGGTGGCGTTAAATTTGAGTCGTTAATTTGTGTAAGTTATTATGATGTCTTCATGCCTTGTTGTTGGTAAAGTAGAGGTTTGAAATGAGATTTTGCTAACCTGAAGTTAATTGGTATTTTTTTTAATCGATTATGTACAACTATTAAAAGCAAAGATGTGGCTAAGGTCATGCATATGATGTGTTTCATGTCTAGATATCATTATGATAATATCGTACTTGTAACGCGGAGATTAGTTTTATTGATATATATATTTTGGAGCATTGTTGAGTTATGGATGTGTTATGAGTTGTTTGGGTGTTACTCTGATAGGTGGATAGTCCCAATTACAGGGGAGACTCTGCCGAAATTTCTGAAAAATTTGAGAGTTAGAAAAAAAAATTTGGGACATTGAGATGTGCGAAGAAAAAGAAAAGTTACATTATGTGTTTGAGGGTGAATGACCCTAAGTGGGGGAGGATGTAACAACTGTTAAGCATTATTAAAAAGTTGATGCGTGCGTAGGCACGAGTTGCTATAGCCGGGTGAGACTAAGATCGTGTGATGATGTGAAGATCGGACCTTTTCGAAAATGTTTGGAGTGTAAGAAATTTAATCTTAAAGTTTACAAATATGGGTAAGAGAAATAGCCTCAATTGAAATGGTACTATCGAACTTATTTCGAATGTGGTAATGTGGGATCAACCACGAGTATATGTGTAAAAGTAAAAACATCAATTTGGTAACCCCAAAATAATCTTAGCACATTCGAGGACGAACGTTTGTTTAAGAGGTGGAGGATGTAACGACCCAAATTTTCGTTTTAAGAATTCGCATTTCTGTTCAATGGCATAAGACCTTGAAAAGCTACATAATATACATCACAACCCATATGTATGGTCGAGTTTGGCATTCGTAAGATTCAGAGTTAAATTTAAAGAAGAAAAAAAAAACAAATCTTATTTTTGAAGCTCAAATAGAAAGAGTTGACCGGAGGGTTGACTTTTGAGTGAACGATCCCGAAATGGAATGTTAATGATGTCAATATCTTCGTATGGTGATTTCAGACTTAGACGTGTGTCCAAATTTGGATTTGGAAGTCCACAGGACAATTCGGGGTGTTTTGGCGAAAGAAGGAAGTTGACGTGTTCTAATTATATTAGTTTATATGTGGAAGAGGTCTATTACAATTATGAATACCAATCGGATATGGTAGCAAGTGTACGAAACATACTATAAGTAATATGAGGTCTAAGGATGGTCCTAAGTCTAAGCCAAGTTGAAAATTGCATAATATACAAAATTTGCAAATGAGTATGCACAATACCTCACTTTGGACGAGCATATCTACGTGGTTATAACGAGTTGTGTGATGCATAACCTATCAAATTAAAGGTCTTTGAGTCTAATTTCTAACGCTTCAAACCGCTCAACATTTGGACATTTGTAAAAAAAAGTTATGATGGATTTACTGAAGGCGGGTAGTGCTGTGTTCTGCGGCAGAGGCAAATCGCTGTTGCCGAATGCGTTTTATAAGTCGCATTTGACAACTGCGACTTGCCTGGACAGATTACAAAACGCCATTTTAATACATTTGGAGCTATGGAGATCGGATGGAGGCGATTTTTGAGGCGATTTTCACCATATGGATTGGGGTAAGTGATTCTAACTCGATTTTGGTTGAAATACATGACATATGGATTGGGGTAAGTGATTCTAACTCGATTTTGGTTGAAATACATGAATCTATTGTTGTTTTTATCATAAATGGTAGATATTCTCTATACCTTAAATTTAAGATTTGGAGGTCAATTTGTTATTGGAATTTAGTAATTTTGGTATGGTTGGACTCGTGGTTGAATGAGTATTCATATTTTGTAACTTTCGTCGGATTCCGAGACATGGGCCCACGGGCGATTTTGAGTTAAATTTCAGATTTTTAATGTAAAATGTTGAAATTCATATGGAATTAATTCCTATAATTTTTATTGACTGAATCAAATTGTTTATGACTAGATTTGACAATTCCGGGCACGAGTTCGCGAGGCAAAGGCTTGTTGGAATTTTGAATTGATTGCAAAGCGAGGTAAGTGTTTGGTCTACCCTAGCTTGAGGGAATAGGAGTTGAGTATAATTGCTACTTGTTATGTGTTGTGTCCGACGTATAGGCATGGTGACGAGTATCTATACGTTTGGGGTCGAGCATGACCGTGAGTCCTAAATTACTAAATTGTTGTATTCTAATTTGATGCTTATGAGAACTTGATTGAAGATATTTAAAGCTGAGCAAGTAACTGTTATGACTGAGTAATTGTATCAATTGTGTTAAATAGAAATTTTATAAGTTTGGTTATAGCTGGTTCTTCTTTGCCGGTAATATATTGTTTGAATATTGATTATTGGTTTTCCTTGCCGGTAATATATTATTTGATTATTTGTTATTGGTTTCCTTACCGGTAATATATTATTTGATTATTTGTTATTGGTTTTCCTTGACGGTAATATGTTGTTTGATTATTTTTTATTAGTTTCTTTGCCGGTAATATATTATTTGATTATTTGTTATTGGTTTCCTTGCCGGTAATATATTATTTGATGATTTGTTATTGATTTTCCTTGCCGGTAATATATTATTTGATTATTTGTTATTGGTTTCTTTGCCGGTAATATATTGTTTGATTATTTGTTATTGGTTTCCTTGCCGGTAATATATTGGTTGATTATTTATTATTGGTTTTCCTTACCGGTAATATATTGTTTGATTATTTGTTATTGGTTTTTCTTGCCGGTAATATATTGTTTGATTATTTGTTATTGGTTTCTTTGCCGGTAATATATTGTTTGATTATTTGTTATTGGTTTCTTTGCCGGTAATACATTGTTTGATTATTGTTATTGGTTTTCTTTGCCGGTAATATATTGTTTGATTATTTGTTATTGGTTTTTTTGCCGGTAATATATTGTTTGATTATTGTTATTGGCCATAGTTGTCGGTGACATATCGGAAGGGTCGGGATGCACACCGCATCACTAACAAATATATTGATTTTTATTATTGGCCATAGTTGCCGGTGACATATCGGAAGGGTCGGGATGCACGCCGCATCACTAACAAATATTGATGATCGGTATTGGCCATAGTTGCCAGTAACATATTATGTACTGTATTGATAAATAAATGGGAGCAGGTGGTACGCCTACCACGAGATACATGAAATGGGAGCGGGTGGCACGCCTTCCACGAGATACACGAAATGGGATCGGGTTGCACGCCTGCAACAAAATGTTAAAAGAAAATAAAATATACCTTTGTTTTCCTTATTCTTGTTAGTGGTTCGACTTTGATTCCTTTATAATTCTCTTGTTATTCTATTTTTTTATTTATTATTTTTATATATATGATCAATACTCCAAATTTCAACAATTGTTACATTTTAACTCAATTGATTTCTCAATTAAACTTTCCATAAACCGTTGAGGTTGTACGTTACTTAAAAAGGAATTTCTACTATGTTTTGATTTATTGATTTCTCGTATTAAAGGTAATGATTTATTCAATAATTGTACTTTAATTGAAAAGGGTATTTTCTTTATCAAATGATTACTAAAAATAACTTCATCTTTTCTTGTTGATTTTCTAATTGGGTTGGAAGTTGTACTCTACTTTATGTTAAGTAAATGAGGCTCTTTGAATATTCTTAATTGTATTGGGTTATGGACCCTGTGAATTGAGTAATTTGAGAATATTGTTGCACAATGTGAAATAGAAATATATTGGCACAAGGTGCCGGAGAAAATATTATAGGTTTATTTAACTGCACGTGAGTTGTCCGTGCGGTTGTAATATGAATATGAGTACGGGATGCCGTAAAAATGCGAAAGTGGGCAGAGACCTATATTATTATGATTTTGAAATGAGGTGTCACAAGGTGACCTTTAGTCGAAAGATACTTATTTGAAGGAAATATGTTCGAAATATATTTATTGAAAAGCATATTATCTTAGAGATTATTACTTGAAAGATTTATAGGCGAAAGATTTATATTTGAAGGACTCGATTAATTAATTGCACTTGTATTTATTATTTGTTGAGAAGCAATTATGGTGTTCTTGTTGCCTGCTATTTATATCATTAGTTGATCATTGTTGCCATATTGTTATTTGCTTCCTATTATTTTGTACGCTATAAACTGCACAGGTTTATGTGAGTGTCTGGTCCTAGCCTTGTCACTACTTCGCCGGGTTAGGCTAGACACTTACCAGCACATAGGGTCGGTTGTGCTGATACTACACTTTTATATATTTTTGTGTACAGATCCATACATTTGATCGATGGTAGCTATTCGATGCGGTGGAGACTCAAGGTAAACCTGCTGCAGCATTCGCAGGCTTCGGAATCACCTTCTTATTTTATTTTCTCACTACTGTACTTATTCTCTTACAGTTGTGTTTAGAAATGGTAGCGAAAAACTCTATAGAGCTTATTACTTGTAATACCGGTTTTGGAAATTGTAAATTGTTCAGAGAAAATTAAATTTGGAAGTTGATAAATATAGATATTATTTCAGTTAATATTAGGCTTACCTAGTTTAGAGACTAGGTGCCATCACGACTCCAGGGATTTTTGGGTCGTGACAGAAAAACAGTATGGCAACAATGTATATCACATATTGTATATCATGTATATATCACACACATACTTTCATAGATATACGCAAACGTATGACATACAGGAGATGCAAGGGAATACATGGATATGCAATGGATATATATGGATATGCATTGAAAATGAAGTCATCTTTGTATAACCCAAAATTTAGATCTAGGTTTTTATACAATTAGATTTGTAGAGGAGAGGGTTAATTCGAGTCAATATTAATATTCAAGTAGCAGATCTAGTATTTTTATGAAGGACATTAGATGTGTGCTATAAGATAAGAATGTCTTAGAGCAATAATGGCTTAAGAACATGAGAGACATCAATAAATAACAATATATAATATTTAAGTAATAAAGTGGAACAAGGTTCATCCGGCAAGGGTGAGATTTTCCACCGAGCTTTCTGACAACGATGGATGATGATAAACAATTGAACATTTCGACTCTTCTTAGATCGGAAGAGAAAGATGGGGGAAAAGGAGTATAAAGATAAACTTTGTATGTATTCAATAAAGAGAGAATATTCACAGAGAAATAGCCAGTCAAAACTTTCGTAAACTTGGGCGAATGCGTCTTCTTCCACCCTTTTAGAGAGATCGACAGTCAAAAATAAAAGAAATTTAACATTACATCATCCTGGCAGAAGCGGTCCCACGATGTCAATGCCATGGAGAGGTGACATAATGGAGGTGTTCGCCTGCTTGGTGGATTATCAAAGCGTACTTTTAGCACTGCTCGCATTTCTTTGCAAATTCTTGGGCGTCTTTCTTCATAGTGGGCTAATAATATCCCACCTATATGAGGCACCTAACCAGTGATCGGTCACTAGAATAATAGCCGTAGTGGACTTCCTAGAGAACGTGTTGGGTTTGATTCGGGCCGAAACATTTTGCTAAAGGGTCGTCGTATATTTTAATATACAAGTTGTTGATGGAGGTTGTGCCTAGCGGTCTGCATTCTTAATTCCCGGCTTCTTTTTTGTCATTTGGGAGGGCACAATCCTACAAATACTTTATAATACAATTATGCCAGTCCCGGGTTAGGCTTACAGATTTCACCATGCTTCTATCCATAGAAGTTATTCTTTTTGTTGCGGCGACCAATTTGGCGAGGTTGTCAGCCTCGACGTTCTGAGCTTTTGGAATCAGGTCGATCTTGCATTTGTCTAATTTGGTTAATATTTTGTATATCTCAGTCTAATATTTTTTCAACCATTGCTCTTTGATCAAGAAAGTCCCGGTAACTTGGTTGACGGCGAGTTGAGAGTAGCAACGTAGATTTAGAGGTCTCTCCCCATATCCGATTGTTGGTCTCAATCCTGTAATTACAACCTCATATTCGGCCTTATTGTTAGTCATATATCGCCACCTTATAGATTGGCAAATGACTTTGCTAGTGGGGACTTCGAGCACGAGTCCTAGTATGGATCTGCATACCAGATGCACTATCAGTATGCAGGACCCAGAGCTCCCACATGAGGTAAGGAGCTCGAGGGACTTCCTCCTTAGCCTCGGGTATTACCTTGGCACTGAAGTTCATGTCAAAGTCGGCGAGCACTTATGATTTTATCATTTTATGAGGTTGATAAGTAATATCGTGCTCGCTTAATTCGATCGCCCACTTGGACAACCTCCCCGACAACTCGGGTTTGTGCAATATGCTTCTTTAAGGAAACGTGGTGATAACTGATATTGGGTTGAACTAGAAGTATGATCTGAGCTTTCTTAACACTACGTCAGGGTCCAGGGCCAGCTTTTTGGGGTGAGGATACCAAGTCTCGGCATCCTTAAGTGTTTTACTAATGTAATAAATTGGAGATTGTTTACCTTTGTCTTCTCGAACAAGGACAGTACTTACCGCTACTTCTAAATAGCAAGGTAGATGATAAGACATTCCTCGGGTTTGTGCTTTGAGATTAAGGGTGGCGATGTTATGTATTCCTTGAATTCCTTCAGTGCTTTTACACATTTAGGCGTCCATTCGAGGCAGTTATCCATTTTGAGTATGTTGAAAACTCGTGGCACCTGTCGGATGACCTCAAGATAAATTTGGACAGGGCGACGATTCGACCCGTCAGTCTTTGGACTTTCTTCTTAGTGGTTAGATGTTTTGATATCCCGTTGATATCCTTAATTTTGTTTGGGTTGACTTCGATTCCACGTTGTGATACCAGGAAGCCTAAAAACTTACCCGAAGTTACGCCAAATATGCATTTCTTGGGGTTCAGTTTCATCCCATGCTTCCTCAATATTTCAAATCCTTCCTTTTAATGGTTGATGTGATCCTCGACACTCATGGATTTCATTAACATGCCGTCAATGTATACTTTCATAGTTTTGTCGATCTGTTTTTTGAACATCCTCATGACCAGCCTTTGATAGGAGGCTCTCGCGTTCTTCAACCTGAATGTCATGACTTTGTAGTAGTATGTTCCCCTTTGAGTTATGAATGTGGTTTTTTCTTTGTCTTCTTCTTCCATGAGTATCTGATTGTAGCATGAGTAAGCGTCCAGAAAACATAGAAGCTCGTGCCTGTTGTCACGTCGATAAGTTGGTCGATATGTGGCAATGGGAATGAATTCTATGGGCAGGCTTTGTTCGAATCGGTGAAGTCTACGAACTTCCTCCACTTCCCATTCTTCTTTTTGACCATTACCACATTGGCAATCTACTTAGGGTCCTTCGACTCCCTTATAGATGCATTGGCCAATAGTTTCTCTACTTCCTCGTGGACGGCCTCATTAATGTGGGGTTGAAATTTCATCGGACATGCCTTACTAGGGGTATTAAGGGTCGACATTTAGCTTGTGCGTGGCCATCCTTTTGCGGATGCCGAGCATATATGTATGGCTAAAGGCAAACAAATCTGTGTTAGCTATTAAGAATTGACTAAATTTATCTGGGTCTTGGAGTTTGCAGTCGATGTAGGCTTTTTGATGTGGTAGTTGTGATCTAGATAGAGGGGATCGAGGTTCTTTATGGTCGATCCTGGAGCTTCGACCATTTCTGTGTCCTTAATGATGTCCTTGGCTTTGACATGCATGGGCCTCGACCATGCTGATTGCTATGCTTGTTTATTTTTCTTTCCTTTGTTGGGTTGTCATACCATCCAAGGTAATTCGATAACATTCTCAGGATGTACGTTGTTTCCCTCGTACGCTAAATATTCCTTAGGAGGTCGGGTATTATATTACTTAGTATGGACTGGGTAAAAGGCCTAGGGATGTAACCTTCTCCTAAGTGTTATCCTAATGGGTTAATTACGTTAACACTTATTTTAGTGATCATAGCTCTGAACTCTAAGTTACCCACTCAATACCTCTCACTCATAGAGTGATTTTATCCAATTTGGCTTTCTCAAGATCAACTGGGTATCAAGCCAAATAGTTGATATGAGCTCAACTTAGATTTTTCATATTTCTAGTTCAAACACATTAATTAGGCTAGTCAAAACCTTAATTATCCCAATTTCTTGTTCGCCAAATTTTTTTAGACTAGGTCCTCTTTCTCAAGTAAAGACCAAGTCAAAAAGGCATGAATCAATGTTTACAACTATTTATTCTAAAATTAAAGCATGATCAAGGGTAAATAACTAATACCCAATCAAAAATAAGTATTAGATTAATTACCCATAAGGTTTATACGCTAGGGTTAGGTCACAATCCTAGAAAATACCTAGCTACTCATAATAGAAATGGAAGAAAATAAAGAAGAAACACTAATTAAAATAATACTAACAAATTAAAATGATAAACTAATGTATTTTTAACCCAAAAATATCACAAATTACAAAAAATGGTAAACTACAACGACAACATCTAAAACAAACTACCAAACATGACCTAAAAAGTTATTTTCGTCTATTTATAGTGGCACAAAAATCACTAGCAAAAATGCCCTTCAGGAGAATCGGCGGCCGCACAATTCTATGTGCGGTCCGCACTTCACTTGGCTCTGCAGGTTGAAGACTTTGGCATCCGTATAATTTGGTTTGTGGCTGCACTTCAGCATTTGCGGCTGCACTTTTCCTTCTGTGGATGCACTCTTGGAAAGGTTTCACACTTGATCATTTTGCTTACTCTCTGAACTTTTTGAATTCTTTTTAGTGTGACCATGTTTTGTGGCCACACAAATAGTGTGTGTTCCACACTTCACTTCAATTATCATCTGAGCATCAACATCAGTTTTGCAACCGCATAGAGAATTTTGCGGTTCGCTTTCTTTTGCGGACCGCACTTTTGGCATGTTGCACCATTTCTTATCTTATGACCTGGAACACTCCTTTTTGAGTTAGATTTCTTCACTCAAGTTCAATTCTCCAACATTCCTGCAATTTTTACAATATCATTAGTTTTTTCGAACAGAAATCAACACATTCGTACTAAAACTAAAGTGAGAAGGTACTAACAAATAATTAAAATCCACACTTATCAGGTAGCCAGTGGGTAATTCATCAATCAGCTCAGCTTATTTCTGGTCACCTTTTAGCCTTCTCTCTTTAGCCCATTTTGGAAAGCTGCCACAGCCATTCCTTCGGAGATATTTGGTAAGGTCATCCTCACCTTGTTGAATCGGGCTAAGAAGTCCCTCAGTTCTTCCCCTGGGATTGTTTGATGGCGAAGATATCATTCACCCTTATTTAATCTTTCTTGTCCCCAACATCTGCTATCAGCTATGAATACCATATCAACACCCCTCCTGTGAGGGTTTCACTGAATTTTTTAATAAGATGGAGGACACCTGCTCTTTGATGAGGTCGTTTCCTTTCATGGCAGTGATGTAGTCCTCAGGATCAGTCATTCTGTCGTAGATTCAGAGGTACGGGGGCATCTTGAAAGTTTTTGGTATGGCATGAGGGGCCGCTTCTTCCCTGTATGGTTGTTCCACGAGCCTACCGGCATCTCTCTTTGGTAATAATATGGGGGCACCTGGTATCTTGGTTACCCGTTCTTGGTGCTCCTTCATCTGTTCCTTGAGTGCCTTGTTCTCATTTTTCATTTCTTCAATTCTCTTTTAACACAGCGGCAAGGATACCGTCTCCTGCACTGTCAACAACTGTATGAGTGTTACTTGAAGTATGAGGGTTTGGTTGGTCGTCTCATTCCTTCCTATGCAGAGTTGCGTGGATGCTTTCAGTTTCCATGGTCGTGCATGGATTGCTTGCTCATTATGCCGACCAAAGTGTCGGTTAGCCAACCTTCGAGGTGCCTTTTCATGGCGGGTAGTGCTTCCAATCCCGTGGACATGGAAGCGTCTTTTCCATCTGGTTTGGTTTTTCTACAGAAAGATGTTAGCGACTTTCCTGCCCTGGGGGATGTCAGGGGGGATACTTTCTCATCTTGAGTTCCGTACCCTTCATCGATGGCACCCATAAAGTTGAGCGGGGCATTGTCTGTTGCCCTTGTCCTCTTTCCTTAGTTACCTGCCATGGAATCCTTGTGCATCCCTTGTCCACTTTTCTTGGTTACCTGTCATGGAGTCCTTGTATGCGCAGAGAAAAAGGATACTCTGCAGCACGTTAGGTTAGAAAGTCAGAAAATTTTGTGGATCTGAATGAAAACTAATAGTGTGACTACGAAATCCCCACCGATGGCGCCAAACTGTATAACCCTAAAATTTGATCTAGATTCTTATACAATTAGATTTATAGAAAAGAGGGTTAATCCGAGTCAATATTAATATCCAAGTAACAGATATAGTATTGTTATGAAAGGATATTAGATGTGTGTTGTAAGATAAGAATTCTTAGAGCAATAATGGCTTAAGAACATGATAAATAACAATTAATGACAATAAATAATATTTAAATAACAAATGGAACAAGTTTCACCCAACAAGGGTGATATTTTCCACTGAGCCTTATGATAATGACGGATAATGATAAGCAATTGAATATTCCATTTCTTCTTGGATCGGGAGAGAAAGATGGAGGAAAAAGGAGTATAAAGATAAACTTTTTATGTATTCAATAAAGCGATAATCTTCACAATCCATATTGTTCTTTACCAAAATGTTTGATCCTCCTCTAGAACTATATCTCTCCCTATTTTTAAGGATACACGGGTCAAAATCCTAAATAGTACAACAAAAGGGGATATTTGTTAGAATATTCTCTAGGAAATCTATATTCTTAAACTAACTGTTACTGCATGCCGTAAACGGGTGCTCGTCCTCGCCCTTGTTTTTATTAAGCCACCTCGACCTCGACGATAAATTTGTCTTCTTCATATGTCCTCGATCTCTTGAGGTCAGGTTGATACATCACAGCCTTTAAAGGCTTTATCAATATTGATCGGGTCAAATATATGTCATGGTGTTTTCCGCCTATACAATTTTCAACCTCGAATTATTCAATCTGAAAATTAGTTCGAAAACACTTCTAATTGTCTCCGAACACTTCCAAGTTAATGATCAAGCTCCTTAAGTATTTCGATTTCCAATAAAATCCAATATTACTTAGGGTGTGTTTGGTATGAAGGAAAATTATCATGACCCGAATTTTCCACCATCGGGATCGTGATGGCGCCTACTCATGATAGCTAGGCAAGCTAATTTACTTACCATTTCCATAAACAAACCATCAGCATAAAATAATACTAACAATAGATGCGGAAGTCTAATTTTATAAGCCTGAAATAAATATGAACTCCTCAACAATATCCTCTACCCAAGATTTGGTGTCACAAGCTCACGAACCACTATGAATAAACTACATATAATGGTCTGAAAGAAATATAACAACC
>MU719982.1:0-41626 GCA_026770625.1 Nicotiana glauca
TACAAAAATATTCTTCACGCGCCCATAATTCGGACTACATATCAAGCCACAATAGGAATCGAATCACTTAACAGTTCATCTATCATTCAGAAGACTCCTTCGTCACTACCAAGTCACATAGATACATATTGCAGTACTAACATACTCATCACATAGATATCCAACCGCCATTCCAACTAATAGGGACAATACCGAACATATAAGTTCAGAACACTTGCTTACACAATAAGCACCTCGGTGCTCAAGCCATAGGCAAAGATCCAGCCTCAAGTCCTCCAGACTGGCCCAACATCAAACTCACGGGATCACATCTCGCCCCTCGATCGGGGAATCACAAGCCATCAGGGCACTTATAATACCGAGCGCTCATGTGCACATACAGACGTGTGGAAGGAATTTCAAGAGTTATATCTCAAGCTTAATCAAGTATGCACGATGAGAATTCCAAGAAAATGAAGTTTTCCTAAAGGTTCTGCAGCCTCTCGAGGATAAATACAGACGTCTCCGTACCAATCCACGAGACTCTACTAACCAGCTCATGACTCATGAGGCCTAGTAACCTAGGCTCTGATACCAACTTCTTACGACCCCAATATCGGTCGTGATGGCACCCAACACAACTGCTAGGCAAGCCCGACCATTTACACTCTCAACACGAGCATAGAGCTCAAAACCAATTATTTGGATACCATTAACAGCATTAAAGCTAAAAAGTTTTAACTGATAGATAGAAACCAAACTGAATATCAAGATAATATCGAATACACTCCCAAAGACCTGGGGGTCATGAATCTAGAGCCTCTAAGATATCAAATAATACATCCTCAATAATACTGATGTTCTAAAATGCGGAAATAATAAAGGAATAGGGGAGGAGTCGGGTCCTGCGGACGTCAGGCAGCTACCTCGACATCTCCAGATAAACTCTGAAATCAGCAAAAGCTCAACTAAACTCCCGAGGTACCTGGATCTGCACACATGGTGCAGAGAGTAAAGTGAGTGCTTCCAACTCAGTGATAATAGACATATATAATGACTGACAGTAAGAAATCCCGAAATATAACAATGTAAAGCTATAATCAATACCCCTACACATTTAACAGTGTAATGACAACAATTAATGACAGATAACATAGGCAGGTATAGATGTATGAATGCAATGCAATGCACATGACCGCTGCGACGCACAACCCGATCTATTTGGATACCCGCGCTCACTGTGGGGGTTCAGACTCCGGAGGGGCTCCTACAGCCCAAGCGCAATATCATCGTAACATTCACTGCGGTGTACAGTCCGATCCACAATCAGTCCAATTATATGCACGTAAGCCACACAGGCACAGTCAAGTTTATCATTTTCAGTTCCAATTATCAGAAATTAACAATTTAGTGGTTAAAACCTTACAATTTACTAGCCATTTCGAGACAGTGTTTAACTCAGGACTGATATCATGAAAACATGCCAAACATCATGGAAACAGTGATAATAATCCCTACGGGATCCAAATAATCGGCATACAGCCCAAATATAACCATAACCATCCAAGTAGGAGGTTTGTCAACTAATTTCTAGCCAATAACACAGTACGAACATCATTCGGTAGGACTAAGCCATAGTCCCCAATCATAATCGACCCTGCACTCACTGTAGAGTACGTGTCTCGCTTTAATATAGCGTCACAGTGTGATATACCGGGGTCATCATCTACATCTATTACTCACCTCAAACCGGCCACAAAACTAGTCCGACATGCCTATTCCTCTCGAATTCGCCTCCTCGCGCGTCGAATCTAGTCAAAACCACAACGAATACATTACAATAGGCTAATGGAACCTAACCCAATTGAAAGAACTCAAAAAACACCCAAAAACACGAAGTTGGCAAAACCCGAGCCCTGGGCCCACTTCTCGAAAAATTACGAAATTTACATCACCGGAATCCTCGTCTCTCCACGAGTCCGTACATATAAAATTCATCAAAATCGGAGTTCAAATGGGCCGTCAAATCCCAAATTTATATTCCAAAAACCAAGCCCTAGTTTCTTCAATTTTTACCCAAATTTCGGAGAATTAAAGGATGAATCTTCAATTAAATGGTGTTTCTAGGCCATGGGACTTACCTCCAATCGATTCCCAGTCAAAACCCTCTAAATTCCTCGTCAAAAGCTCCTGAGGTTGCTTAACAATGGTGAAAAATAGACTTGGTTCGCGGATGAAATGTTTATAAACTTTCTGCCCAGCCCTTGAAATTCCTTCATCGCGTTCGCGAACACCACCTCGCGAACGCGAAGAGCAAAATTTTAAAAGCTCAAAAATACTCTACGCGAACGCGACTCAATCCACGCGAACGCGATACTTCATGCCTCACACTTACGCGAACGCGCCACAACACACGCGAACGCGTAGAACAAACCCCAATGGCTCTATTTCCTTATTCGCGAATGCGCCCTACCTACTGTGAACGTGAAGCACAGGGTCAAGACCCTCCGCGAACGCGAGACACCAACCGCGAACGCGAAGGCCAAATTCTCTGCAACTGCTGTGGGTTATTTCTGCAACTTTTCAACATGAAAAAGGGTCCGATTGACCACCCGAAACTCACCCGAGGCCCCCGGGACCTCAACCAAAAACACCAACCTATCCCAAAACATAATACGAACTTGTTCCAATCATAAAAACACATCCAACAACACAAAAATCATCAAATCACAATGGATTCAAGCCTAAGTTAAACTAAAACTTCTGAAACTCACTCTCGATCAAAAACCCAACCAAACGACGTCCGAATGACCTGAATTTTTGCAGACATATCCAAAATCACCTAACGAAGCTACTGCAACTCTTAGAATTCCATTCCGACCCTCGGATCAAATTCTCACCTAACAACCGGAATTCGCCAAAATTCAAATTTCGCCAATTCAAGCCTATTTCTACACCGGACCTCCAAATTCGATTCCGATTGCACTCCTAAGTCACAAATCATCCCCCGAAGCTAACCAAACCATCGGAATTCACATCCGAGCCCTCTATCCACATTGTCAACTTCCGGTTGACTTTTCTAAAACAAGCCTTCTTCTAAGAGACTAAGTGTCTCATTTCTAACTAAAACCAATCCAATTCTACCCAATCGACTCAAATACTGATATTGAAACATAGCGAAGCATAATATGAGGAAAATGGGGCGGTAACTCACGTGACAACGGGCCGGGTCGTCACACCACACCTCCATGATCTTCCCCCATGTTCTCAATAGTTAATACCATGTTCATGGCATCCCTTTGTATTACCTATATCATCCTATAAATAGAGGGTTTGGACAGAGGGGTGTGCATTCGAATCGGTTTATCGATAAATCGAATCGATTATTTGTTATCGAAATTGAAATCGAAAAAATCGAAACCTTATTGAAACGATAACGATAAGCATATGTACAAATCGATAAGTAATTATCGATAAGGGTCAAAATCGAATCGATAAATCGAATGCACACCCCTAGACTGTAGACGCTTGTTAAATGAGTAATTACCTATTTGTGTAGATTAATATCACATACAGAATGTATATATATTCCGCTACTATTTTGAAAGCGGCTATACAATATTACTTTCCCTAATCTACACCCTTTCCTTTACCCTAAGTCCCTTACCCTATTATTTCCTCTACCCACATTTAAGGAATGATCATATTTAAAGATCAAGGGAATGCAGTTCAAATTAATGGAAAACAGAATTAGCCGTGAGGATGTGTTTTGTTTTTTTATACCGTTGGAGTGTTGGTGGCATACATTTGATCCCTTACTTTAGTTTTATTGCATGTGCTTTTTGACACAATTTTTATATTATAAATGGTGTTCGTCCATATTAGTTAAGCGCATTTATAGCGATATACTTTTCGTGGAATCCCGCAAATTTTCTTATTGGTGTAATCGATAACCGAATCAATAAGCTCCCAAAATTGATAAATCGAAATCGAAAAAATTGAAACCTTATTGAAACGATAACGATAAGCATATGTACAAATCGATAATCGATAAGTAATTATCGATAAGGGTAAAAATCGAATGCACACCCCTATTTGGGCATCACATTGTACACACTTCAATACATGGAAGAAATAAGAATATTTTCACTCTTGCTCCCTACATTCTTGTCTATTTTCTTGTTCTATATTATTACTTTGAGCTAAGGTTTGTAACACATTATCAGCACGAATTGCTCACAAAATATAAACATGAAGTGGACGAGCCTCTATTTATTTTTGTTCTGTCACCGTTGGATTCTTCAAGGCAATCCAGTTTCATTCCCAGAAAAAAAATACGAAGTTAACTCTCACGACCCCAAACTGGATCCGGTCATGATGACGCCTCTCGTGAAGAAAAGGCCAGCTGACACAATTCCCAATTTAATTCAATAATTTAAATGAGTCAGTTTAATGCCTTTTCAATTAATCAGATATCTCATAATATAAGTTTAAATAAACACTGCGGAAACAAACACAGCCCGACATCGGGATATCACAAGTCATGAGCGTCTACTAGGGTCTAACTACAACTGAAGAGTCTAATAGGTACTGAGTACGGATAAATAAAATAAAGAGGGAGAAAAGCAGTGCTGCGGATGCCGTCAGTTACCTTGCTAAACTCTGATGACTCTGCCTCCGATCAGCCAAAACCCGTTACCGGGTGTATAAATAATTGAATCTGCACACAAGGTGCAGGAAGTAAAGTGAGTACTCCAACTCAGTGAGTAATAGAGATAAATAACAGCTGAGCAGTAAGCAATCACGTAAAGCATATCCACATGCTGTATAGAAGCAGTATAAAACCATTTAAGAAAGCAATGAAGCTGTGAAATCTCTTAAAACATCTTAGCTCAATTCAAACTTCTTTTGAAAATGACTTTTCAACAGTTATGCAAATGAATGCAAAGCAGTTAGTGCAGATAAGCACAGAAAATCCGCCCATCGGGCATAAATACCATAGTTTAACAGGTAAAATGACAAGTAAATATGAGAGATAAACACATAAAGGTTCGCCCCTCGGGCACAATGTTAACATCTCCGCCTCTCGGGCAATATCTCAGAACCATACCAGACCCTCGGGCAATCACATAGAACAGTACCAGCCATTCGAGCAATCACATAGAATGATACCAGCCCCTCGGGCTATCACATAGTACAACATCAGCCCCTTGGGCTATATCTCACATCACAATGGGTACCCACGCTCACTGAGGGTTTACAGGCTCCGTGAGGGGCCCCTTACGGCCTAAGCACAATATCAAGCCACCTCGTGGCATCATAACAGGCTCCCGACCTCATATAAATATCAACAAGCCACATTGTGGCGTACATATCTTGGCCCTCGACCTCATAATCAGGTCAGTGTATCACTGCTGCGGCATGCAGCCCAACCCAAAAGATATCCTCACAACACAGGCCCTCGGCCTTACTCAGTCAAAAATCACATAAGCCACCCGGGCAATAGTAAATCATGTTGTTCAGCCCAAAATATTATTTGAAATATCATTTCTAGTGTTAAAGAGGCTGAGTTTTGAAAATAGTAAAAAATAACATGACTGAGTTCAAGTATAAAGTCAAAACAGCGAGGAAATATCAACAAAAATCCCTGAAGGATTCAAACAGCTGGCATTAGGCCCAAATATGACATTCAGCCCAAATAATGATGATAGCAAATAGTTTTCAATCAAATACGTGGTAAAATCATCAATCGGGACGGACCAAGTCACAATCCCCAATAGTGCACTACCCCACGCTCGTCATCAAGTGTGTGCCTCACCTCAATATAGCACTACGATGTGCAATCCGGGGTTTCAAACCCTCAGAGCATCATTTACAATAATTACTCACCTCGAACCAGCTAAATCTCTAGCTCTCAATGCCTTTGCCCTTTGAATTAGCCTCTACGCACGTCGAATCTATCCAAAATCAGAATGAGAACATCAAAATATGCTAGGGGAACAAAGCCCAAGCAAAAAGAATCAACAACGGGCACAAATCCCGAAATTACCAAAACCCGAGCTACGGGACCACTTCTCAAAACTCAAAAATTTTTACGTCAATAAATTCCTTATCTCCCCACGAGTTCATACATATCAAAAGTTCTCAAATCCGAACCCAATTGGTCCTTTAAATCCCAAATTAAAAGTCCAATTTATCAAGCCCTAGTTCTTCAATTTTAGGCTTAGTTTTCATGATTTTCTAGCTGGAATTCACATAATACTCGACTTTTTAGTCCAAGAATCTTACCTCCAGGTGATTCCCCTTGAATCCCTCTTCACTCCTCTTCCAAAAGCTTCAAAATCGACCAACAATAGAGGAACTTAGCCTCAAATTCGCGAAAATGAGCTTTTAAAACATTCTGGCCAGCTCTCACTTCTACTTAATCGCGATCGCGAAAAACCCATTACGATCGCGAAGCACAACCCATAATTCACTCTATGCGATCGCGTATATCCTCACGCGATGCTAAAAAATCTTCCAACTATGCGATCGCGAATGATTCCACACGACCGCAATTCGTAGCAACATAAACCTACGCGATCGCGACCCTATCTACGCGAACGCATAGAACAAAGCATTTAGGAACCCAACTAATCCTCTTCCTCTATGCGAACACGACTTAGCCCTCGCGAACACGAAGAATCAACACATCACAATATCCCGAATGGGCTGGAGAAAACGCGACTTGAAGACCATCTACCTCACACCTTCGCGATCGCGGAACAGGCATTACGAACGCGAAGGTCAAAAACCTGCAACACCAACATCTGAACTTCTGCAATTTTGCACAACATGAAATGGTCCGATTGACCACCCAAAACTAATTCGAGGCCCTTGGGACCTCAACTAAACATGCCTACATATCCCATAACATCGTTCAAACTTGTTCCAACCTTTGGAACACTCAAAACAACAAATTTGCATTGGATTCAAGCATAAGAATCCCAAAATCTTCCGAAATACGCTTTTGATAAAAAACCCAACCAAACCACGTCTGAATAACCTGAAATTTTACACACACATCCCAAATGACACAATAAGTGATTTGACTCATAGAAGCGAGGATCTGGAAGAGAGAATCGCTCGAAAGCACGGGATGGGCCTTCCCTGAAGCTATTGAATCTCTCGGAATTCCATTCCGACCCCCGGATCAAAATCTCACCTACCAACCGGAAATCGCCAAAATATCAACTTCGCTTATTCAAGCCTAATTCTACTCCGGACCTCCAAAGCCTATTCCGATCACATTCCTAAGTCACAATTCACCTCAAGAAGCTAACCGAACCATCAAAACGCACATCCGAGCCCTCTAACACATAAGTCAATATCCGGTTGACTTTTCAACTTAAGCCTCCTTAAAAGAGACTAAGTGTCTCAAACCTTATCAAAAATCATTCTGGACTCAATCCGATCAAGCCAATACCACAAAACATGGATAACGAAGCATAAAGAAGTAGAAATGGGAGAAACGGAGCAATAACTCATGGGACGACTGGCTGGGTCGTCACACTAACACACCTTATGGTGAGTTATGGTGATTAATACAATAAGTAAAGAGTTTTAAAATGGTTGAGCCATTAACTAAGGTTTGTATCTCTAACACTGCGGCTTCTTTCGTCAATGACATTGTCAATGTCGTTTGTCATAGTATAATTTCTTTTCTTCAAATTTATGTTTTTGTGGACTTTCACTTCTACTGGGTCAAATAGATGACCAAATATAATCTTTCAATAGGTTATAAGTATTATTTTAGAATACTAGTTATGTAGCATGTCAAATCCAATAGCTAAATTGTTATTGAAATTGCATGATAAAGACCTTAGTGTAATAAGGGTATTCATATTAACCAGTATCATTGCTAGATGCATTTAGTACATTTTAAGTCATGTTAATTAGCTTGTATAATTTTATGACGTATAACATACTAACCAGACATAACAACGATTTAGACATATTTTGGTACTGTCTAATTAACGAATTTTGTCAAGTTACTATAATAGCTTTATATCATATTTGTGCAACACTTAATTTGTTTTATTCACATTAACGGACATGACATTTGCGTTGGGTTATAGAGATATTGATGTCATATGTTGTATATTGTTCAATTTATTTCTTCTTACATGTATTAGTTTAACATTTTTCATTACCTTATCAGTTAAACATGTAACCATACAGTAAACTCTGAGTAGATTTTATTGTTTTCTTATTGCAAAGCATTGTTTAACTTTTTAGTTCATGCAAAATACATGTAAGAGATTTTGTTTATTTTATTTTATATTTGACCAAGTCATGTGTTATTGTTCGTGAAAAAGATCTATGATAGTTCTAATTAAAAAATTTGAACTGATAATTTTTTTTAATGGCTCAAGGTTGATTATTAGTAGCACTTTGGCCTATTATGCTATTAATTGAGGGTAAGACGGTGGGTTCAAGTTCCAGCGCACTATAAGGGTAAGACATCGGGTTCAAGTCCTGATGCACTATGGTGATAAGAGTTGGATTTGAGTCCAAACTTATCATGGCCTAGCATGCTTTTTATATGGGTAATGCATTGGGTTTAGTCCCAATGCACCATATTGATGATCTACTGATGACAAATAAAAATAATAATGTATTTTTCATGATAAAGCATGAAACTTGTCCCACTTGATTTGCTCCATTCTTGAAGTGAATGTGATAGCGATGCATAATAAATCTAAATGAAGACAAGTGGTTGACTAATGAACTTGGCGTGCCAGAGACCAAAGTAATAATAGTCATTATTATGGTAATTATAATAAGGGTTCTCAAAATAATCCTTCAAAGGTGAAGGAATTATGTATCAATATAGTCTATAAATATGAGGCACGATCAGACGATTATAGTCCACTTGAGGAGAATGTGACTTGTGATATGCATTGTAAATATATATATATATATATATTTACAATGTAAAAATATATATGTGATTCAAATATGCATAAGAATGTGCTTACGCAAGATTGGATAAATACCACAACTCACCTCTAAGGGAGGTTTGAGATATAAAACTAGCCCTAGGCGCTTGCCTAGCGGTTTGCCAAAAAAAGGGGGAAGTTTGAGAGAGATAAAGATATTGAATATTACAATGTGGTTACATGAATATGTCATTGGTCGCGTACATGTGGTACGCCAAAATATTTTTCCATGCCTTATAAAAAGTTATTAAAGGCAAAAATTAAAGCAAGAAAAGATTTTGCTTATGATGATTTTGACCATGACAATTATTATGATAAGATAATTTTCTTCGTAGAGGAAAAATTCACCACTTGGATGGTGTCATAAAAGATCTTGTAGTGCAAAATTATTGAGAGCTCCAGAAGAGTGAATCTGTTACTACCCGAATAAATAAAATTATTCATGACATTGGTGGTAGTAAGTCTCAAAAGGAACTTTTAGAGTTTCAAATATATTAGCCAAAGTGGTTGGCATATTGAAACTATAAATGAAAGGAAGATTGAATATCTTCATATTACAATAGTCATACCGGGTAAATATGAAAGGTTACCCAATTTTTCTTCTATTTGTACGAACATATGTCTAAGCATGGTGATGGAATAACATGCCATAGTAAATTAAATATTTACTGAAACAAATATTAGTCGGCACGACCGGTTGGCCATCCCGATTCAATTATGATGCGAAAATTAATTGAAAATTCACATAGGTATATATTGAAGAAATAGAAGATTATTCAAGAATTCTCTTGTGCTGCTTATTCTTATGATATACCAATCAAGGTTGGGATCGAATCCCTTAAAATTTGGAACGAATAAAAGGTGATATATATATGGGCCCAGTCACCTGCCATGTAGACCGACTACTATATGATTTTAAAAGATGCATTTATTGTATGGTCACATGTGCGTTTATTGTCAACTTGCCGTTTGACTTTTGCAAGGTTGCTTGCTCAAGTTATTAGAGCACAGTTCCAGAAAATAAATTATGATAATTTATTTTGAATATGCTGGTTTAAATCAAAGTTAGTTTAGTAGAAATTGTATGCCTCCAATTAAGCTAAACCATTGGTTATGAGAATAAAACTTCCAAATCAAAATTTGTTATGAGGTATATTATTTAATATACAACATTACTTGTATGCATCTAACCAACAAGTTATGATAAATTCTCCTCATCACAATTGGTTTAGGGTCAGGAACTAAATATTTTCATCTAGAAATATGGATGTACTATATGATTTAATTGTGACACCATAATGCACAAAGATTGGTTCCCAAAGAAGGTTGGGGGTATGTGTTGGTGATCCCAACATTAGGGGGGGAGAAAATGAGCATCTAAAAAAAGTAATACATGGAATGAATTATTATGAGTACACTAAGATCCTCGTACAAGAAAATATAAACTTGAAGTTCAAGTGATAATCCATTTGCAAAATATTGCCATGCGCATTTGCTGACCCAAACTAAATGTCATATTTCAGCTACTAATACTCCAAATAGAATAAAGTCCATGATGGACATAGTTTATGGAACACATGAAGCGTAATAGACTAATCGGTTCCAAAGATAAAACTCCTTGAAGAAGGAGATGAGCAAATGTTCAAGATGGTCATAATAAGGAGGCAGGTGCTATATAAGAGCACCATGACATAACACTTCATAAGATCTCATGAGAGAGGCTCAGGTACCTGTCTCGATGAGTTATGTCTTTATTGAGTGATGACGGAATCGATGTAAAATGATCATCGATGATATTATTGATATAATGTAGCGCTCAATAGTTTTAATATTGACGAGGATCTTGAGCTCAAATTTGTTATGGAATTTAGACAGATAAATGATTGGTCAATGAAAAATACGCAATTAAGATTGACTTCACTTGAAAAATGTGAAGTTTTGGACTCATAGTCCCAACACCTGAAAGTATAAAGTCAGTGGAGTGACACAAGATTTTACGTAAATGTCCTAGCATTGATTATATGGAAACATGTTCCCTTGTGGTAGGTACAATTGCTTTCAGATTTTAGTCTGGCAGTCCTGATAAATTTGATATGCATATATAAAAATTATCAAAGGATTTAAAATGTTCTAAAGCATATTAAGGTTCCCAAAAAATTCATTAAATAAAGCTTCAGCAAATCCTTATGTGGATTAGAGCAATCATGCCGTACATGACTTATTGGTGTACTATGTATCTTGCTAGAACAACGAGTATAATAATATGCTAGCGAGATATACTTTAATTCCTATATAAAGATACTGGAATACTATTATGATTATATTGCAAAAGAAGTCATTGGTATAGATTTGTTTATTCTAACAAATATTGTCAAGGTTATGTTGGTTATACAAATGCAGGGCATGGTTCGTTGTTCAGATAATCTATTTGGCTGTGAGTGTAATGCCAAATTATGATATTTAACAAGATTTCAGTTACATTGAATATGATTATGCATGCATAACTCAATTGAAAGAAGGACTATCGAAGGAGACAAAATAAAACGTATTTCACTAAAGTTCTATTTCAGACATGATTGATGTTCAACAAATTTGTTCAAGTGATAATTTGGAAAACTTCTTCACAATGCATTGCCAACCTCAGCAATTGAGAAGTTGTTATACATGATTGGAATTTATCGTCTTTGAGATATCAAGTGATATTTTTGTCAGTCGGAGTTTAGCACGTGCTGCACTCTTTTTCCCTTCACACAAATTTAGATTTTTAACGAGACAACAAGAAATGCGTATTACAAGATATGTGTACTCTTTTTCTTTCACTAAGATTTTTCCCACATGGTTTTTTCTTGGTAATGTTTTAACGAGACACATTATATTTGGACATCCAAGGGGGAGTGTTATGAAATATTTGATTATGGTGGATGTCCATAACTCCTAAGGGAGTAACACCCACTACTCTTCTCCATTAACCTCCCACTACTTCTTACCATTATGGATGTAACTCCCACACCTCCATGATCTTCCCCCATATTCTCAATAGTTAATACCATGTTCATGGCATCCCTTTGTATTACCTATATCATCCTATAAATAGAGGGTTTGAGCATCACATTGTACACACTTGAATACATGGAAGAAATAAGAATATCTTCTCTTTTGCTCCCTACATTCTTGTCTATTTTTTATTTTATATTATTACTTTGAGTTAAATTTTGTAACAGTAAAATATAATTTTATGATGTTTGATTAAATCACATTTTTATTAAAAGAGAATGTGAGTTCGAGTCTCCCCAAGAGCAAGGTGGGAAGTTCTTGGAGGGAAGGATGCCGAGGGTCTATATTGAAACAGCCTCTCTACCTCAAGGTAGGGGTAAGGTCTGCGTACACACTACCCTCCCCAGACCCCACTAAGTGGGATTATATTGGGTTGTTGTTGTTGTTGTTTCTTTAAAAGAGAGAAAATGACTTCTCGCTTATAAGTGAAAGTCATTTTACTTACAATTTTTCTTAACTTTTAACTGGCTTCAACTAAACCTTGGACAATCTTATAGCGTGTTTGGCCAAGTTTTTTTTTTTGGACCAAACGTGCTTTTTTAGCCAAAAGCATTTTTGGCTAAAAATTGAGGTGTTTGGCCAAACTTTTGAAAGGAAAAAAAATACGTTTGGTGAGAAGCAGAAGCCGTTTTGAGAAGCACAAAAAAGTAGCTTCTCTCCAAAAATACTTTTCTGAGATGCACTTTTGAGAAATACACTTAGAAGCAGTTTTCAAAAGCTTGACCAAACACTAATTACTACACAAAAGTGCTTTTCAGATTAATTAGACAAACACAAACTACTTCTCATAAAAAATACTTTTTTTAGAAGTACTTTTGAGAAAAAATACTTTTCAAAATAAGCTAATTTTAGAAGCTTGGCCAAAGAGGCTATTAGTCTTTAATACTTAAAAATTTAATCTAAATGTATATATTATTATTGTTATTATTATTATTATTATTTTCTATGAAAAATATTTTTCATTTTAAAAAATAGTAAGAACATTTTAATGCTACGACACTTACTAACACTCTGTTTGGTTCATTATTCCCCATCGTTTTATAATGTATTGTATTATATCGTATCGTATTGTTTTATTAATATAATATTTGGATACGTTGTATTATTTGTTATTGTTAAATAATATTTTACTATTTGATTTGACTATATCGTACTGTACTGTAAATGATAAGTTTAATAAAATACCATCAATTGTTAAATATTAAATTTATCAAATATTATGCATAAAAATAATTTTAAAAAATAAAACAGAAGAAGGCAAAATACTTAAGAAAGCAGAACAAAGCGAGACAAAAGAAGGCAAAACAAAGGAGCACAACTGATTAGAAATGAGTTAAATGCAAATTAGGAGAAAAATATAAAACAAACGGCGGCAAAACACCTTTAACGTTGGCGGCATAAGTTATAAAAAAAATAAAGTAGGTCATAGGTTATAGATTTGAAGTTAAAATATCAAAAAAAAAGCTAACGGGTAAAACAAAATCGTGGAGTTAGGGGATAATTGGAAAGAAAAATAGTAAATAATCCCACCACACCAAATGAGTTGTTTCAAAAAAGGGATCACTTTCAATAATCGGAGGCAGGTAAGGGGCAGGCGGGCACGCACCCAGCTTCTTAAGTTTGGGAATTGTGTCGGATCAATGCTACGAGCTTCCGGAATCAAATGGAATCTTCGTAAAGTCACCCGGACTTTTCATTATGTTTTATAGAGACCCGGGGAAATTCTATATAATAATAAATGTAGAAAGATGAGGGTGAGGTACTTTCCCCGACATATGGAAAGAAAATCTAGGACGACAGCTTTCAAAAGACGAGTAAGGGACGAGAAGAGTTTTTTCTTGTTCCGAAACAAAGAATTTAACAATACAATAGAATTAATTTTAACTAAATAATCAAAACAAACATTATTATTTTGGTATAACAATAAAATAAATACAAGGTATTGATTATATTTCAGATATCAGTTTGCCGTTCTCTTCATCAAAATTCTCCTCCATCTTCTCACGAAATTCCTTGGACTTAAGGTCAATAAATCTGAAGTGAAAAATTACATTTCAGATGCACTTATGGCCAAAAGGTCTAAAGTGCAACAAAGGTTTTACTACACTTAAGGCCAATAAGTCTGAAGTGAAAAATTGCACTTCAGATGCACTTAAGGCCAGAAAGTCTGAAGTGCAACCAACGTTTTCATGCACTTAAGGCCAAATAGGCCTGAAGTGTAGAAACAAAAATTTGTTCTTCGAATTTTAACAATCTAATATACGATTTAATACCTAAATCTACTTCAAATGAGCTCAAATTTGAAACATAATCTTCAAATATTATCAAGAACAAACCTCAATCATTAATATGTCAAAAAATAATAAATCTAACGAACCCATTTTGCAATTAAGAAAATAAATCCTAAGCAATAGTAAAAAATAAAGCACCACAACAGCTCGCCGCTGTAAAACATCATCCTCAAAATATGTTCATAAATACCATATAAAATCATTGTTACCCGAAGAAGAAGAAGAAAGAGGAGAAAAAGGCCTGACGTTATTTAAACAGTGGGTACAAATTAAAATTAAAAAAAAGGTACAGATTAAATGGGGGCGACCAAATAGGGCGCTCCATGTAATTTTTACATATTTGCCTTTGTGTTGGAGTGTTAAATGGGCGGGTTGGACTGATTTTGGGCATGTCAAAATGGGTCAAGACCCGCCCAAAAGTTACTTGGGCTAAGATAGACTGGGTCAATATGCACTAAAATTTGGGTCATAGCTCAACTCGTCCAACTCTTACCAAGCTTTAATTAGTATGTTTTATTTTCTTATAATTACATAAGACTTTGTCTTTTGTTATGGTCATATGTAACATATAACAAACAAACATACAAAATTATATTATATTTTAGTAAAATTACTCATTGTTCAATTTGGGCTATTAAATTAGTTAAACTTTAACTGGGTTGAGATGAGTTGGATCAAAATGGGCTGAGTTTAACAAATAGGGGGGTCAATTACATTATCAGTCCAACCTTGGACGGGTTGAAAGGTTTATTTGGGCTTGGGCCAAATTTGACAGCCCTACCTTTGATATTAGTAAACTCCAGCATAAAATAAGTATACTTCATATGACCACACTAATCATGGAAATTTTTTCAATTTTATCCCAATTTTTAACTATGGTTTAAATTACACCTCAATTGGAGTTCGATCAGGGATAAAGGGGGGAAAATCCTAACGAAAAGTGTAATATTAGACCAAAAGTCTAACTAGGAAAGTATCTTTTATTTATTGCCCCTACTCATTACATCTTGAAGAAAATTTCTTGAACTAAGAATTTTTTCTGGGACTTGTGAGCATGAGAATTTTCCAGTATAATATCTTATAAAATATTGGTCATTTGTGTCCAGAATGCTCATCTTGAGAACACATTTCTGAGTCTTTAAAAGGGAAAATTACAGCAAAGGAATAAAACTATACAAGGTATTCTGCTAATGTTACTAAAAGCCACTCATAACTTTTACAACAGTCATTGATCATACAGAAGGATGACATGAGGAAAATTACAGCAAAGGAATAGAACCATCGAAAGGAGCGAGTGTCTGTCGTGCTCATGTTAAGGTATCAGGTAACTCTATCTACCAAGACTTGGGTAATTTCACTTCTCTTTTTCTTTGCCGTATACAAATATCAAGATATGTCTACTCTATTTACCTCCTGTGGATTTAAAAAAATGAACCTCTCTCAAACAGACCATATATTACCTTACTCAGTCATACATTATATAAAAAAGTTCATTGCAGTAAGTTCAATTATTTAAAAAGTCAAAAATTCTTCCCCTTTCCTACGTTTGTGGTAATAACATAGGCCAACATAAACACGCCCTTGGACACGTAATGAATCTTGAAATACCTTTTTCGCAAAATAAATTTTCAACTTAATTTTAATAGTATAAAAACAAGATGAGTATTCAGCAATAAGAATAGAAATCCCAAAACATTTAGAGCAAGCTCCCTTATGTGATGATTAGAGAATAAACATGTTGTTACTTAGACCGAAGAAATATCAACAACTCATTGGACACTGAAATACAATCCTAACGTTGTTTATCAGCTAAATAACCAGTTTCAAACGTAAAGTAAAACAACAACCCAGTATAATCCTACTAGTGGGGTCTGAAGAGGGTAGTGTCTACGCAGACCTTACCCCTACCCTGGGGTAGAGAGACTGTTTCCGATAGACCCTCGGCATTTCTCCCTCCAACAATTCCCCATCTTGCTCTTGAGGTGACTCGAATTTGCAACCTCTTGGTTGGAAGTGGAGGGTGCTCACCACTAGAGTAACCCACTCGTGCTAGTTTCAAACATAAAGTAGCAGCTATTAAGTATATTGCAATCAATAAAAACGAGAGGGGCCAAAGATTATCGATAAGAAAAGACAACTGAAGCGTGCGGAGAGGATCTTGGAAAGCTTAGTAACTCCTGTGTCATTTCGAAATGATCCAGCATATCACTCTCTTTGAATATGGCATCAATGACGACCTCTTCAAGCATAGTTGCATGCTTGAGAAAATATTTTACCAATGGCAGCAGCGACTTATTTTCACTTAGTGGTCCATGAAAGTTAATGATCTCGATGGCCTTGAGATGTGGAAATGAGCAGTTAAAATTACGTGTTTCAAACCTCCTGATCTGTTCATCCTCATTTGTGTACCTTGACAGTAGGTACTGCATGAAAGAATCCACTATATTAGCCAGTTATTCTCCTTAGAATCTTAGACGAAAGTAGAACGCCAAGGAGTTGATTGTGGATAGAAAAAAGAGGTGACAGAATTTTTAGATTCAAGGAACATGTCAAGTGCTTAGAAGACGTTACAAAGTGGTACACATAAACAACAAAAAATGTTTCAAAGTTTAATTGAAGCTGATCATGTATCTCCTCGGATGAAGGTGAGCAACATCCTTTGTTAAAAATCTTTTTCCTACAACTACAAAAAAGTTGTCTGTTGAATTGACTGACTCATAGCATCAATTTTGAGAGTGACAACATGAAATTTCTGCCAAAGTAACTCAAGCTGCACTATTTTCTTGAGAAAATAAAATTGAGAAAACAAAAGAATTCCGCTAAATTTTTTACACAAAAAAGGAACAATAAGCATGTTGCTGCAGCAGATTTAGCAAAAATAAACCATCAACTTTCAACACTAAAAAGCAGATCCTGAAATCCATGCAAAGCAACATTCAATTGAAATTTCCAGAATTTGAACTACCAATTCCCTGGAGCAATTTCATTGAACACATTGAAAAATACTCAACTCGATGAACAAGCATTATTGTAACACTGATGTACGATTGGTAAAACTAAACATGAATGGCAGTTGCGGCCAAGGAAAATGTGGACGAAGTGGCATAGTGAGGAACTCTGGTGATATTATTATGGCATATGTAGTCCCACTAGGCCATGGAACAAACAATACGGCTGAAGCATTTGCACTTTCCTATGGGCTTAAATGGTGTCCTGAACATTGTATTAGAAACATTTGGGTGGAACATATATGCTTATTGTATGAAAAACACTATCAATTCTACCTAGTTTGTTATTTCTCAAGAATATTGGTATATTATAAAAGAAAAAATCATATACCTTATGAAGAAAATGCTTGAATCTGGTTATTAACCTTGTCATTACAAAGAGTAGTAGGAGGCGAAGAGAAGAAGAAAAGATGGTAGAGATAAAAAAAAAAGTAAAGGTTAAATTAATAAGGGATAATTTAGGAAATACAATTTTATTGTAAGGATATTTTTGTCTTGAAAACAACAATTTTCTGCTTTTGCCTCTGCTACTTGGAAGAAGCTAGAATTTGTAGCTACTTCCCAAAAGCAGAAAAACTGCTTCTGTTGCTCCTCAAAAGTACTTTTCTGTTTTTGCCAACACTTCATATTTCCAAATAAATACTTTTTTTTGACAAAAAGAGCGCTTTTGGCCTCCCGGAAGCTTGGCCAAACATGCTCTTAGAAGCACTTTTTAAAAACTTGGTCAAACACAAATTGTTGCTGAAAAGTAATTTTCAAAGTAATTAGCCAAATACAAACTGATTCTTACCAAAAGTACTTTTTTGAAAAGCACTTTCGAAAAATGTACTATCATATAATATTGGTATATTATAAAAGAAAAAATCATATACCTTATGAAGAAAATGCTTAAATCTGGTAATTAACCTTGTCATTACAAAGAGTAGTAGGAGGCGAAGAAAAGAAGAAAAGATGGTAGAGATAAAAAAAAAGGTATGACATGAGGAAAATTACAGCAAAGGAATAGAACCATTGAAAGGAGCGAGTGTCTGTCGTGCTCATGTTAAGGTATCGGGTAACTCTATCTACCAAGACTTGGGTAATCTCACTTCCCCTTTTCTTTGCCGTATACAAATATCAAGATATGTCCACTCTATTTACCTCCCGTGGATTTAAAAAAATGAACCTCTCTCAAACAGATCATATATTACCTTACTCAGTCATACATTATATAAACAAGTTCATTGCAGTAAGTTCAATTATTTAAAAAGTCAAAAATTCTTCCCTTTCCTACGTTTGTGGTAATAACATAGGCCAACATAAATACGCCCTTGGACACGTAATGAATCTTGAAATACTTTTTTCGCAAAATAAATTTTCAACTTAATTTTAATAGTATAAAAACAAGATGAGGATTCAACAATAAGAATAGAAATCCCAAAACATTTAGAGCAAGCTCCCTTACGTGATGATTAGAGAATAAACATGTTACATAGACCGAAGAAATATCAACAACTCATTGGACACTGAAGTACAATCCTAACGTTGTTTATCAGCTACATAACCAGTTTCAAACGTAAAATAAAACAACAACCACCCTATATAATCCTACTAGTGGGGTTTGGAGAGGGTAGTGTGTACGCACATCTTACCCCTACCCTGGGGTAGGGTAGACCATAGGCATCTCTCCCTCCAACAATTCCCCATCTTGCTCTTGAGGTGACTCGAATTCGCAACCTCTTGGTTGGAAGTGGAGGGTGCTTACCACTAGAGTAACCACTCGTGCTAGTTTCAAACATAAAGTAACAGCTATTAAGTATATTGCAATCAATAAAAACGAGAGGGGCCAAAGATTATCGATAAGAAAAGACAACTGAAGCTTGCGGAGAGGATCTTGGAAAGCTTAGTAACTCCTATGTCATTTCAAAATGATCCAGCATATAATATTGGATAATATAATGGTTCTATCATATAATATTGGCATATTATAAAAGAAAAAATCATATACCTTAGGAAGAAAATGCTTGAATCTGGAGATTAACCTTGGCATTACAAAGAATAGTAGGAGGCGAAGAAAAGAAGAAAAGATGGTAGAGATAAAAAAAAAGTAAAGGTTAAATTAATAAGGGATAATTTAGGAAATACAATTTTATAGTAAGGATATTTTTGTCTTGAAAACATTAATTTTCTGCTTTTGCCTCTGCTACTTGGAAGAAGCTAAAATTTGTAGCTTCTTCCCAAAAGCAGAAAAACTGCTTCTGTTGCTGCTCAAAAGTACTTTTCTGTTTTTGCCAAACACTTCATATTTCCAAATAAATACTTTTTTTGACAAAAAGAGCGCTTTTGGCCACCCGTAAGCTTGGCTAAACATGCTCTTAGAAGCACTTTTTAAAAGCTTGGTCAAACACTAATTGTTGCTGAAAAGTAATTTTCAAAGTAATTAGCCAAACACAAACTGCTTCTTACCAAAAGTACCTTTCTGAAAAGCACTTTCGAAAAATGTACTTCTCAAAATAAGCTGATTTAGATGCTTCGCCAAACAGGCTATTAGTCTTATGGAAATAGTGTACAGGGAAGCAAGTCTCCACAAGCTAGAAGTTATTCTTGTAAAGCTCATTAAGTACGTAGGCTAGCTATGTTTCACACTGCAAATAAGAGTCTTCCTAATCATAAATTCTTTTTGCTTACTCCTTAGAGGCTTATCTCCTACACTATTATCAAAGATTAAACCTCCTCAATCTTCTCCTTACTTGAGGATTGTACTGGTTCAAGTCTTACCTTTTTGTGAAGAGGTAAAGCAGTCAATCCCCCCTCTTTGTAACCTTTTATTATTATCTATAAAATATATCACTAGGGTGGTCTAAATTAAGAAACTATGATTATTTTCATAAAATACTTAAAATTAGAAATATATTGGAATAAGTATCGTTTTATTCTTCCATCAATAGTTGTTTGATAGGGATAACATGAAGTAACAAAAATAAAGATCTAACGGAAACTTACTCTTTCTTTATCATTGTACGACCAGTCAATTACCAATGCCTCAAGATCCAATGAACACGGGAGAAAGCTGCAAAGTCCAGGGAAGTCCAACTGTTGCAAGGCTGGAAGTTCTAAGAATTTCCAGTTTGATGGTGGAGGTTGCCACCCTTTCAACTCCAGTATGGACAGGAACTTATAACCAAAATATACATAAACCGCAGTATGTCAAAACAAGGAAATATGACATACTTAATAAATGAAATGCAAATTGTTGAATAAATCATAAAACAAATTGGACTAGACGACTGCATTTTGCTACATCTTAGTGTTCATGATAGGTTTGAAAATTCAAAGATGGACTTCTAAACACTTGGAAAACCCCATTCACATGATTTAAAGAGTATGATCAATGTAAATCGATCCAAATTTTACTTCTTGTTCTGTCCATTGCAAAACTCTTTATTCTCAGTGTTCATCGGCGAAATTTTGTTGAAAAGGTCTTGTTTCAATGTGCTGCCACTGTCCAACAATATTGACCATGAGAATGTAATTCTTTTTGGAGGTACCAACTTAATTATCAAAATATCCTAAGTAGTGGAACTTTTAATGTTACTAAAGTGATAATTCAGTAGCAAGTAAAAAATCCAAAAACAAAAAAGATAATGAAGAGTATGAATAAACCTCGATGCACCATGGACCCAATTCTAGATTCTCGACATTGGCAATACCGTGAAGAAGGTCCTTCAAATATCTACACTCCTTTTTCAAGTTGTCAAAAGCAAAATCTAAGCGAAGGACTGCAGTGACAAGTGAAGGCACATTTCTCTGCCGGATGCGTATCTCCCTGCAGCACCCCAAAAGTAGCAATTTTTTAATATAAGGGGCTAATATTTCGAGATCATGATTCCTATTTCCGTAATCTTCTATGGTCAATTCTCTCAGCTTCACAGAGCTGAGTTCCAAACGATGAATGCCCTCTACACCCTCTAGTTCCAAGCACTCCAAGTTAGGGCAACCTGATAATACCTTTTCCATGACATCATCAGTCAGTTTCAGGTATCCAAATGAAAGAGAAACGAGACTACTCCAGTTTACACTACCAGTAGGGTTGAGTTGGCAGTACCATAAAGCCAAATCACTCAAAGATGCATTTTTATATGCAAATTGAGGAAACTCATATCTTTGGTCATTTGTATCGAGAACTCCAAGTGTAAAACTTTCAACATTAGCAACTTTTAATGCAAAATGTACCCATAAATCAATATCTTTAGCAAAACGAACCTCGTACCTAAGGCGCCAGAGCCTGAATTTCTGTATTTTCTCGCAATTCCTCCAATAATAAAGCTCTCTATGGATGGAAGCCAGATAAAAGAGATTGTCATTTTCGCTTCCAAGAATTGGGAAGTCGAAATCGAGTGATATTGGAACGGACTTCCAAAGAAACCTCCATCGTGTAGATAATACGCTGGTTCTCACAACTTCTTTATTGTGCCACTCCGGCAACATTGAGAGGATGTGAATTAAAATTGCGTCGGGTAAATTACTGAGTCGGTCTTCTCTAGCCGTGATTTTCGTCTGCATTTCCATGAGTACAACTTTCACTTGAGGGAGCTTGCTGTTTGAATTTGGAGAGCAAAGGGACAATCACCGGTTTCGTATATTTTGAGTTGAGGGGGTGCGCGAGGTAGTTAAATGGGTGCATTTCGGGTAATTGGGCTTTGACCAGTCGGCCGATTGGGCGAGTGGAGTCGGGTAATTGGGGTTTGGCTCAATAATTTTAGGGTTGATTTACAAGAATGGCAATGGAAGAGGGTGATTTTTATTTTTTGACCTGCTTGTCCAACGTGTAGAATTTCAAGTTTAATTAAGTGTTGCCCTCACAGCGTAGATAACGATTCTCACAATGCTATTTAGAGATTAGTCAATAATTATTTTTTCTTGAAGTTTTAAACTAAAAATTCTAATTTTCGAACAATTTAAATATTTTTGTCCCGAAAAATTAAATTGATAAACAAATTCAGGATGCACTGATTAATTCTTAAATAGCAGCCTTTTAGAGTAATTACATCGTGTCATTTCTGCCTTCGCTATCTCTATGGGAAAGTCTTTTCGCTTGTGACCTTAAAGGTTTGCTCATGGGACAAAAATTAAAACCGTTTATTTTTAGGTCATTTGGTGTAATTTCCACCGATTTTAGAGTGACCGAGAAATAAGGCATGTTCCTTCTTCTCTTTATTTTTGAGAGATTTGCAGAAATAGGATATTTACATACCATTATTTAGCTTATGTCCATGTTTAAGAAATTTATGCAAAATAGTTCGAGTATAATTTTTCTTGCTAGATTGGCAAAATTTGGCTTATTTACAAGTCATGACGGATGGAAGTTGTACAAGAGAGTAAAAAAATTATGACCAATCTTTGTTTATAAGATTAAAATTCACACATGTTTGGAAACTTTAGACTACATTATAGGAATTTTTACCTCCTGTAAAAAAAGGTTGATATCTTATTTATTTTAAATAAATATCTTTTAAAAAAATTATATTCCATAGCTACCTTTTGATTTTTATAGCTAAAAATCTATTTATAGTCACCTCTTATCCTTAAGCCATAAAATACACTTTGTATTATTTTTCTCTCTCGTTCTTTCAGATTTTTTTCTACCCTCTATCTCTCTCAACTCCATTCTTTCTCCATGAATACAACCATGATTCTTCACTGATTCATCTCCATTGTCGAACTAAATTTTCATACTTCTTCTCTTTACTAGAGAGAAAGATGGAGGTTTGACTGTTATTGAAAGGTAAATTGGGGCTAACAATGAAAATTTAGCAGATTGTGCAATGGGCTTTGGTAAAGGGACCACCTGCGGCAAAGCCGGCCCTTCGTCGTCACCGACTCTTCCGACGACAGCAGCAACCCTAAGTCGAGAATCCTCCGTCACGATGTCATTCAAAAGCATCCATTGTGGATCATTTTTGCAGAAAACATAACCATTAGATTACATCAGGAGCTGGTAATGCAAAGTGATAAGACCATTGATGGTTGTGATGACCCGGCCAGTCGTCTCATGAGTTACTGCTCTGTTTCCCCCCTTTCTATTTTTTTATGCTTCGTTATCTGTGTTTTGTGGTATCGGGTTGGTCGGATCGAGTCCGGAATGATTTTGATAAAGTTTGAGACACTTAGTCTCTTTTAAGAAGGTTTGAGTTGAAAAAGTCAACTGGATGTTGACTTATGTGTTAGAGGGCTCGGATGTGAGTTCCGATGGTTCGGTTAGTTTCGGGAGGTGATTTATGACTTAGGAGTGTGATCGGAATGAGTTTTGAAGGTCCGAAGTAGAATTAGGCTAGAATTGGCGAAGTTGATATTTTGGCGATTTTTCGGTTGGTAGGCGAGATTTTGATATAGGGGTCGGAATGGAATTCCGAGAGTTGTAGTAGCTTCGTTGTATCATTTTGGATGTGTGTGTAAAATTTCAGGTCATTCGGACGTGGTTTGGTTGGATTTTTGATCAAAAGTGTATTTCGGAAGATTTTAGAAACTTAGGCTTGAATTCGATGTGATTTGGTAGATTTGATGATTGGAACAAGTTTGAATAAGGTATTGGGTTATGCGTGTGCTTTTGGTTGAGGTCCCGGGGGCCTCGAGATAATTTCGGGTGGCTAACGGAGAAGATTGATGTTGATTGCAGCTTCAGATTTTGCTGCTTCTGGTGTTTTCGCACCTCCGGTTTGGGGAACGCAGGTGCGGTGCCGCATATACGGGAGAAGAATCGTAGAAGCGATTTAGGAAGAAAAGTCTGGAACCGCAGATGCGGTAGAGGGCGCACACCTGCGGAGCCATAGATGCGGCGAGTGCACCGCAATGCGGTTTTGGTTCCTTAAGTGAATTTCGCATAATCGGTTGGTTAGACCGCAAATGCGGTACCGCAGAAGCGGATTTTTGACCGCAGATGCGGGAAGGCTTGGGCAGACCATATATGTTATTTCATTTCGCGATTTTGGGTTATTTCACCATTGTTCCTTCGACCTTAGAGCTTTTTGGGCGATTTTGAAGAGAGAAATCAAGAGACTTCGTTAAGGTAAGGATTTTGGACCTAAAACACACTTCTATGGCGATATTTCATGGATTAAGACTGAAATTTAAGGAATTAAAGTACTAAAAATGGAATAACTAGGGCTTGGGATTTTGTACTTTTGATTGGGGACTTGGAGGACCATTCGGGGTCGGATTTGAGAACTTTTGATATGTATGAACTCGTGGGAAAAAAAGGAACCCATTGATGTAAAAAATTTTGAGTATCGAGAAGTGGGCCCGGGGCTCGGGTTTTGCTAATTTCGGGATTTTTGGTATTTTTCGATTATTTTCGCTTAGGCTTTGTTCCCTTAGCATATTGTGACGTATTCATTCTGATTTTGGATAGATTCGACGCGCGTGGAGGCTGATTCGAGGGGCAAGGGCGTCGCGAGCTAGAGACTTAGCCGGTTCGAGGTGAGTAATGATTGTAAATGATGCTATGAGGGTTTGAAACCCCGGATTACACATTGTAGTGCTATATTAAGGTGAGACACACGCTTGATGACGAGCGTGGGGTCGTGCACTATTGGGGATTGTGACTTGGTCCGTCCCGATTGATGATTTTACCGCGTATTTAATTGAAACTTATTTGCTATCATCATGAATTGGGCTAAATGCCATATTTGGGCTTCGTGCCAACTATTTGAATCCTTCGGGGATTTTCATAACTATTTCCTCACTGTTTTGACTTATTACTTGAACTCAGTCCTGATAATTTCCACTATTTCACTATTCAACCATTCTTTCTCAGTTTTTAAGACTTAAATGATGTTTGGGCTGAAAACACTGTTTTACTATTGCCCGAGGGGCTTGTGATGATTTTTGGACTGAGTAAGGCCGAGAGCCTATATTATAAGGAACACTGGTACTGATTTGAGGCCGAGGGCCTGAGATATATATACGCCACGAGGTGGCTTGATTGATATGAGGCCGATGGCCTAGATTTAATGCCACTAGATGGCTTGTTATTGCGCTTGGGCCATAAGCCCCCTTCCCCCGGAGTCTGTACACCCCTTGTGAGCGCGGGTACCCATTGTGATGTGAGATTGAGCCCGGGGGGATGGTACTGTTCTGAGATGTTTCCTGAGGGGCGAAAATTGTTGATACTGTGCCCGAGGGGCAAAATTCTATTTGTTTACTTACCCGTCATTTACTTGTTTTACGTGTTAAAAAAGGGATTTTTACTTGACTCTTCACTGTTTTACTACTTTAAGAGATCTTACTGCTCATTATAGAATGGCTTGTGTTTTTACGTGTTTTCACACCTTCAGTTATTATTTATATTTGTTACTCACTGGGTCGGAGTACTTACATTACTCCCTGCACCATGTGTGCAGATTCAGGCGTTGTTGGTTCCGCCCCGGAGTGCTGATTCCTCCTGTTCAGGCGGTGTTTCAGAGAGTACGAGGTAGCTATTGGCGTCCGTAGCCCCGTGTCTCTATTATCCTGTTATTTCTATTTCCTTCAAACAATTGTATTAGCTATTGGATTTAGTAGACTTGTATTATGACTCGTAGACGCTCATGACTTGTGACACCCCAGTTAGGGCTGTATCGAGTTGAATATTCCGCACCTTTATCGATATTTTCCGCTATTTAGTATCATTTAATCATGCTTATATTGCTTTCATGTTAATTAACTGCTTAAAATGAAAAATTGGTTAAATTGTCTGGCCTTGTCTTCACGAGAGGCACTATCACGACCGAGTTCGGGGTTAGGGTCGTGACAATGGTCGTGGTATTAACCTTCATATTGCATATGGCGCAGGTATTTTTGAAAGGAATTTTTAGGGTAAATTGGGGCTGATAATCTGCTATCGACGAAAAGACATTAGGGTTATTCTTGAACAAAGACGACGGAGTTTGGGACTGAGCAACTTGAAGAGTCTGTTACCTTTTTTTCATTATATTTCAATGTATCTCGTTGTATTCTATGTATTTCATTGTATTCATTGTCTTTTTTTAATTGTATTTCAGTGTATCTCGTTGTATTTCATTGTATTCACAGTATCGCTATTTTCCATGAATGTGTGTATATATATAAAAAAAAATTATGTGTTCAGATTTATAATTGAGTTTGTTGAGTTATATTAGGAGACTATTTGTGTTAATTGATTTACTTTCCGTTTAAAAATAGCTAAATAGACCACGATTTAAGATATTTACGTTATTGTATTCACAAATACATATCGTGAATACAGTCGAATACAATAATTGCCTAGTTGTACTCCCATGTTTCACGCCGAGTTTTGCTACTGTATTCATGAATACAATAGCTTAAATACATCGAATACACTATAGCAAAACTGAAAATATGGCTATAGGAAGTAATATAGTAAATGGTAGCTACAAGTAGCTAATTGTGACGACCCGGCCAGTCGTCTCATGAGTTACCGCTCCGTTTCTTCCATTTCTGCTTCTTTATGCTTCGTTATCCATGTTTTTTAGTATCGGGTTGGTCGGATCGAGTCCGAAATAATTTTGGTAAGGTTGAGACACTTAGTCTCTTTTAAGAAGGTTTAAGTTGGAAAAGTCAACCGGATGTTAACTTATGTGTTGAGTTCTGATGGTTCGGTTAGCTTCGAGAGGTGATTAATGACTTAGGAGCACGATCGGAATGGGTTTTGGATGTGTAGAGAAGAATTAGGCTTGAATTGGCGTAGTTGATATTTTGGCGATTTCCGGTTGTTAGGTGAGATTTTGATATAGAGGCCAGAATGAAATTCCGAGAGTTGCAATAGCTTCGTTGTGTCGTTTGGGATGTGTGTGTAGAATTTCAGGTCATTCGGACGTGGTTTGGTTGGGTTTTTTTTTTATCAAAAGCGTATTTCGGAAGATTTTAGAAACTTAGGCTTGAATCCGATGCGATTTGGTAGATTTGATGTTGTTTGAGGTGTTGAACAAGTTTGAATAAGGCATTGGGTTATGTTTGTGCTTTTTGGTTGAGGTCCCGGGGGCCTCGGGGTAATTTCAGATGGTTAACGGGAAGATTTGAGACTTGAGTGATTGCAGAAATTTGCTTTCTGGTGTTTTTGCACCTGCGGTTTGGGGGCCGCAGGAGCGACGCTGCATATGCGAGAGAAGGACCGTAGAAGCGGATTTTGGGAAGGATGTCTGGAATCACAGATGCGGTATGGGGACCGCACCTACGGAGCTGCAGATGCGGCGATCGAACAGCAGATGCGGCTTAGGTTGGTTAATGAATTTTTGCAGAAACAGAGGTTTGACCGCAAATGCGGTACCGCAGAAGTGGTTGGTGAGTCACAGATGCGACAATGTCTGGGCAGAATGTATATAAGCTTGCCTTCGTGATTTTTGAAGGTTTTCACCATTTTTGACTTCAGCTTGAGAGTTTTTGGACGATTTGGAAGGGGGATATCAAGGGAACTTCGTTAAGGTAAGGATTTTGGACCTAAAACACACTTCTATGGTAATATTTCATGGATTAAGACCGGAATTAAAAGGCTAAAAATGGAGGTTTAAGGCTTGAGTTTAAGAGGCCTTTAAATGGGGATTTGTGGGGTCATTTGGATTCCGATTTTGATGTTGTTGATATGTATGAACTCGTGGGGACATAAGGAACCCCTTGATGTAAAAATTTTTGAGTTTTGAGAAGTGGGCCTGAGGCTCGGGTTTTGGCCAATTTCGGGATTTTGGTATTTTTCGATTGTTTTCGCTTGGGCCTTGTTCCCTTAGCATATTTTGACATATTCGTTCTGATTTTGGATAGATTCGAACGCGCGTGGAGGCTGATTTAAGGGGCAAGGGCATCACGAGCTAGAGATTTAGCCGGTTCGAGGTGTGTAATGATTGTAAATGATGCTCCGAGGGTTTGAAACCCCGGATTGCATATCGTAGTGCTATAATGAGGTGAGACACACGCTTGATGACGGGTGTGGGGTCGTGCACTATTGTGGATTGTGACTTAGTCCATCCCGATTGATGATTTTACCGTGTATTTGACTTAAACTTATTTGCTATCATTATGATTTGGGCTAATTGCCATGTTTGGGCTTCGTGACAACTATTTGAACCCTTCGGGAATTTTTATTACCATTTCCTCACTGTTTTGACTTATTACTTGAACTCAGTCATGTTATTTTCTAGTGTTTTACTACTCAGCCATTTTACTTAGTTTAGAGACTTAAATGATATTTTAAATGATGCTTTGGGCTACTGTTTTACTATTGCCCGAGGGGCTTGTGATGATTTTCGTACTGAGTAAGGCCGAGGGCCTAATTGTGAGGATACACATATACTAATATGAGGTCGAAGGACTGAGATACATATATATGCCACGAGGTGGCTTGATTGATATGAGGCCGACTTAGATTTGATGCCACGAGATGGCTTATTATTGCGTTTGGGCCGTAAGGGGCCCCTCCCGAAGTCTGTAAACCTCCAGTGAGCGCGGGTACCCATTTGTGATGTGAGATTGAACCCGATGGGCTAGTACTGTACTGAGATTTAGCCCGAGGGGCGGATTTGTGGATACTGAGCCCGAGGGGCGAACTTCTATCTGTTTACTTTACTTTATTTACTTGTCAATTACCTGTTTTACCTGTCGAAAGGAGATTTTACTTGATTTTTCACTGATTTACTATTTTTAAATGATGTTTTACTGCTTCATTATAGAATGCCTTGTGCTTTACGTGTTTTCTCACCTTCAGTCATTATTTATATTTGTTACTCACTGGGTCAGAATACTCACATTACTCCCTGCACTATGTGTGCAAATTCAGGCGTTGCTGGTTCCGCTCCTGAGTGCTGATTCCTCTAGTTCCAGGCGGTCTTCGGAGATTACGAAGTAGCTGTTGACGTCCGTGATAACTAGGGATTTTGACTCATTTTATACTCCTTCTTGCTTACGCTTTGATCATAAATTCGTACAAAATAGTCCCAAAAGGCTCATAAGTTGTGTTTGATTGTAGGTTTGATCAATAAAGTGACAAGATGTCAAAGATCAGCTCAAAAGGAGTGAAACTTGCACAAATATCAAAGACAAGACAAACTCAGGAAAAGCAGGCCTAGTGCGGCCGCACTACACTTTGTGCGGTCCGTACTAGGGAGATTCAAAGAGATGGCATTTCAAGATTTAAGGCAGTGCAGCCACAGACGGTTTTGTGCGGTCCGCACTGAAGGCAATGCGGCTGCACTACCATTCTGTGCGGTCTACAGATCCAAGGTTCAAAGAGATGCCAAGTTCAGAAGTTGAAGCCTGTGCGGTCTGCAGTCCATTCTATGCGGACCGCACTAGAAGCCTCCGCGGCCGCAGTCCATTCTGTGAGGTCCGCTGAGCCTGGGTTCAGAGAGTTGAGTTTTCAAAGCCAAGAGCCTAGTGCAGCCGCACACCATTTTGTGCGGTCTGCACTGACCCCGCAGGGGCAATTTTGTCCAATTTTTTTAGCTTAATATAAATGGAACCTTTTTCCATTTTTAGGGTATCAGACGTTATCGGACTGTAGATGCGCTCGTGAGACAAATTTCTTAGCCATTTTGGGCATTTTTACTTAGTTTTTATCATTGAATATTTGTAATTACTTTAGCAATTAATTAATATGTCTTTATCTTCATCTATTTCTCTATTTTTCTCTTCAAGCATGAGTAGCTAACCCATTAGCTAGGGTTGTGGCTCAACCCTAGAGTGGGTAGTTGATGGGTGTTGCAATTTAGGGATAGATTGACTGTGGCTGTTTGTTATTTGGGTCAATTTCATGGTTTAATTTATGAATTGGTGGTTGCGAATACTAGTTTGTGCTTAGTTGACTAGGGCTCTTCTTGAGAAAGAGAGCCTAAGTCTCCGAAATTGATCCAACAAGGAATTGGGATGGACTCAAGAGAATTGATAGCCCCAATTAAAGGGTTAAACCTCGAGAGAGTAATACCGACTTGAACCCTAGTTGCTTGAGGAAATATGCATACCCAATTGGTCTTGAGAAAGTCAATTGGGCAAAATCACTCTTTCTACCGAGAGGTATAAAGTGGGTAGTATTGAGCAACGGTTATAGCATATTTCCCCAATCATGTCAATCGTGCCTTAGATGCAATTACCCATCAATTGGCCACCTAAGTGAAAGTCATTACCCTAGTGCCCTTTAAACCATTAGATACAACTTGTAGCAATTCACTCTTAACATAATATAGTTGCACTTATAGCTTGTAGTTTGATAATCGATTATAAAGAAAACCCAAAAATGAATAGAAGTGATATTTGGAACCAATACGCAATTCAAAACTAAATAGATACTCGACTCCAATCCGAGCTCTCTGTGGATATCGATCCCAACCCAAGATCGGGTAAAAGCTATTACGACTCTCTCTCGCTACTTTTAAGTAATGCAGAGTTGGTAGCGATCACTTTTTGGCGCCATTGCCAAGGATCTAACAGTTTTGGCTACCTATTTAGTTAGTTTTGTGTATTGTTCTTCTTTCCTTCTTTGTTACTAATTTGTGTGTGTCATAACCCAGGTACCAATGGCAAACAATGTTAATGACCCTCTTGGAAATGTGATCCCGGGGGAAGAGGTAGATGATATCGAACAAGATGAGGTGTCTCTTGTACCTCAACGTAGAGGCCGCCAGGACAATGCAAATGACAACAATAATATTCCAGACCCTCCTCCGCCACCTCGAAGAGTGCTTCCGAATCAGGGTTATGCGAGTGGTACTGTCCCTCCCCGAATCTGGGTGGGGAATTTTCAAAAAACCAATGTGATGTTGACCTTGCTCGAGCAACGTGGGTATTTCACGAGCGCCTCCGATCAAAATGCTTACAAGCATCTCAAGGGGTTCGTAGATACATGTTGGGCGAGCAAGAAGACGAATGTGTCCGAGGATGTTCTTAGGTTGAAACTCTTCCTGTTCTCACTTCGGGGGAAGGCATTAGATTGGCTCGAGAGGCTCCCCAATCAAGAAGGCATTAGATTGGCTCGAGAGGCTCCCCAATCATTCCATCACAACTTGGGATGAATCGGCGGACAAGTTTATTGCTAAATTCTTCTCACCCGGGCATATGGCGGCACTTCGAGATGATATATTGGCCTTCAAGCAAGATCCAACGGAACCTTTGCATAAAATCTGGGAGCGGTATAGAACAATGGTGAAAGAATGATCAAACAACGATATGACCGAGGTGATGATTCAACAAACCTTCTATCGGGGCATCAACACCACTAATCAATGCATTGTGAACCAACTGGTCGGGGGCAACTTTATCAAGCTTCCTTACAATGAAGCTTGTGATATATAGGACGAGATGGCTGACACTTCTTCGGCGTGGCAGCAAATATGCCCCAAGGTGACCCCACTGTCATCCATTTACACAAGAAATTGCACGATCATGGTCAAGCTATTGCTGAGCTTACTACTACTATGAACCAATTAGCGAAGGCACAATTGCAACAAATCCAAAATCCTCACCAAGTCAATGCCATGGAAGGTGTCAATATGCTCGTCAATAGGAGAAGGCAAAGAGGACAACAATCTCAGGGAAATTCTGAACAGTTTGATAATGATGGTAGTGGTTTTTCAAATGATTGTTATGATGACCAAAGTGAAGAGGTACAATATGTCAACAACTATCAAGGCAATCGGGGAAACTCTTCAAATCAACAATGACGACCCCAAGTAAATTGGGGCAATCAACAACAAGGTGGTGGTAATTGGAATAACAACAACCAAAATGGTAATTGGGGGAACAACAACCAAAGCAACCAAGGTAATTGGAATGGGAATAATAACAATTGGAACAACAATAGTCAAGGTGGGTGGAACAACAATGGAAACCAAGGCAACCAGGGGCAAGGCTTTCAAAGGCCCCCGATGTACCAACAACCGAACAATCCGCCTCCATTTCAATCTCAAGGGTCTAGTTCTTTAAGCAATGATATGGGAAGAATCCAGATTATGTTCGAGCAAATGATGAAAAACAACCAAGATTCCGATGCTTAGTTGGCTTCCCACAATACCTCTATCCGGAACTTAGAGGTGCAATTAGGCCAAATCTCTCAATCTTTGAATACTCGCCCTAAGGGTGATCTACTGAGTGATACAGTAGTAAACCCGAAGGGTGGGAACAATCATATGATGGCGGTTACAACTAGAAGTGGGAGAAGCGGCGATGTGAATGCCTCGAAAGAAAAGCAAGTTGTGGATGATGATGTTGAGTTGCGGGAAAATGATGTACCTTTGATAGTTGAAGATTTGATTGAGAACAATGTGACCAATGAAGTGAGGATTGACATTAATGAGGCCGAGGTGGAAACTCAAGATGACGTGAACCCGTCTAGGGAACACGTGATTGACATGCACGAGCGGGTGGTGCCCAAAGCCAAGGCACCTTTTCCTAGGCCACCTCCGCCTTATCCTCAAAGGCTAGCAAATCAAAAGAGTGACAAGCAATCCAAAAAGTTCATTGACATGATGAAAAGCCTTACTATCAATGTGCCTTTGGTGGAGGCACTTGAGCAAATCCCGGGATATGCCAAGTTTATGAAGGATTTAGTGATGAAGAAGCGGTCGATGGATTGTGAAACAATACAAATGACTCATCAAGTTAGTGCCATTGTACATTCCATGGCCCAAAAACTTGAAGAACTCGGAGCTTTTACTATCCCTTGCACTATCAGGAGTGCGGATTTTGCCAAGGCCCTTTGGGATTTGGGGGCTAGCATAAATTTGATGCCGTATTCAGTCTTCAAGACCTTGGGAATTGGGAAACCTAGGCCAACCTCAATGAGACTTAAAATGGTGGATCGATCGATGAAGCGACAAGCGACCTTTGGTCATAATTGATGGCATGCTTGTCCGGGTGGACAAATTCATATTGCCGGCCAACTTTGTTGTTTTGGATTGTGAAGTGGACTTTGAAGTCCCAATTATTCTTGGGAGACCTTTTCTTGCAACGGGGAAGGCATTGGTTGATGTTGAAGCGGGTGAGCTAACTTTTCGAATGGGGGATGAAAAGGTCATCTTCCATGTTTGCAAATCCATGAAGCAACCCAATAGCACCGAGGTGTGCTCATTTGTAGACCTTGTCACATCTGTGATCGTGGATGACACAAGTTCTATGATCAACGTGGAGGATCCCCTTGTGCTACTAAATCTTGATGTCAATGATGATGCTAATAGAGTGGAATGCGTGAATGCTTTACATGGCATGGGCTCGTATTCTTATGAGCCTAGGAAATTGTCTTTGGATCTTGAAAACCGGAAAACTCCACCAACAAAGCCATCAATTGAGGAGCCACCAGTGTTGGAGTTGAAACCACTGCCTACACACCTCAGGTATGAGTTCTTGGGCTTAAATTCTACTTTGCTAGTTATTCTTTCTTCTTGCCTTACTAACTTGCAGGTTGACGCCACATTGGCGGTGCTTCAAAAGTGGAAAAAGGTGATTAGATGGACTTTGGCTGACATTCGGGGAATAAGCCCCGCATTTTGTATGCACAAATTATCTTGGAGGATGAGGCAAAGCCTTACTTGGAGCATCAAAGAAGATTAAACGAGGCAATGCAAGAAGTGGTAAAAAAAGAGGTTATCAAGTGGTTGGATGCTGGGGTGGTCTACCCCATTTCTGACAGCTCGTGGACTTCTTCGGTGCAATGTGCACTGAAGAAGGGTGGTATGACTGTGGTGACAAATTCCTAGAATGTTTAACAAGAACAGTCACAGGTTGGCGGGTTTGCATGGACTTCAGAAAATTGAACAAAGTGACCCGCAAGGACCACTTTCCTTTGCCATTCCTTGATCAGATGCTAGATCGACTTGCTGGGCTTGCTTTTTATTGCTTTTTGGATGGGTACTCGGGCTATAACAAATATTGATTGCTTTGGAAGATCAAGAAAATACCACATTCACTTGTCCGTATGGCACCTTTGCATTCTCTCGCATGCCTTTTGGGTTGTGCAATACATCGGCTACATTTCAGCGGTGTATGATGTCTATTTTCACCGATATGGTAGAAGACATTTTGGAGGTGTTCATGGATGATTTTAGTGTTGTTGGGGATTTCATTTACTGCATGCTTGAAGAATCTTGATAGAGTTTTAGCCTGGTTTGAAGAAACGAATCTTGTTCTCAATTGGGAGAAATGCCACTTTATGGTGGAAGAAGGAATTGTACTTGGGCATAAAATTTCGAAGCATGGTATTGAAGTGGATAAAGCAAAGATAGATGTGATTTCAAGGCTCCCTCCCCTTAGCATCGTCAAGGGAGTCCGAAGTTTTCTTGGGTACTCGGGGTTCTACCGGAGGTTCATTAAAGATTTTTTAAAGGTAGTTAACCCCTTGTGCAAGTTGCTAGAGAAAGATGCTAAGTTTGTGTTTGATGAGAAATGCATGGAGGCCTTTGAACTTCTCAAGCATAAGTTGACCACCACTCCTATCATTACCATACTGAATTGGAGCTTGCCCTTCGAGCTCATGTGTGATGCTAGCAATGTTGCAGTTGGGGCGGTTTTGGGTCAACGTGTGAACAAAATATTTCATCCAATGTACTATGCGAGCAAGACAATAAATGACGCTCAATTGATCTATATGGTGACCGAAAAGGAAATTTTGGTCATTGTGTTTGCTATGGAAAAATTTTGGCCTTATCTTATGTGTGCGAAGGTTATTATTCATACCAACCATATCGCACTCCGGTACTTGATGACGAAGAAAGATTCCAAAGTTAGATTGATGCGATGGGTTTTGTTACTTCAAGAGTTTGATTTGGAGATCGTGGACCGGAAGGTTAGTGAGAACCAAGTGGCGGACCACTTGTCGCGCTTGGAGGAGGAGGGGAGGCCTTGTGATGGCCTAGAGATCAATGACTCATTTCCCGATGAACAACTTATTTCGGTATCGGTGAGTGATATGCCATAGTTTGCCGATATTGCTAATTTCATTGTGACTGGAATAATCCTGTGCGGGCTCTCTTCTAACCAAAGGAAGAAGCTCAAGCGGGCTAGTTTGGATTTCTGTTGGGATGAACCGTATTTGTTCAAGATTTACAAGGATGGTATGATTTGAAAGTGTGTCCTGAAGGAAGAACAATTGAGTATCTTAGAGGCTTTCCATTCCTTACCCTATGGCAACCATCATGGTGAGGACCGCCTCGAAAGTTCTTAGTTGTGGTTTTTATTGGCCACCCTTATTCAAAGATGAGGGTGATTTTGTGAAGAGGTGTGACGAGTGCCAAAGAGCGGGTGGAATTTCTAAAAGGGATACCATTCTTGAAGTAGATATCTTTGATGTATGGGGCATTGATTCATGGGTCCATTTGTTAGCTCTTGTGGGAACACTTACACTCTTGTGGCGGTTGATTATGTCTCAAAGTGGATTAAAGCCGTGGCTTTGCCCAACAATGAAGCCCTGAGTGTAGTTGCATTTCTTAAGAAGAGTATTTTCACAAGGTTTGGCACTCCTCATGCGATTATCAGTGATGGGGGGTCTCACTTTTGTAATAGAGCTTTTGATTCTTTGCTTGCAAAATATGGCGTAAATCACAAAGACTCTACCCCCTATCATTCTCAAGCTAGTGGTCAAGTGGAAGTCTCCAACAGGGAAATCAAGAGTATCTTGTCGAAGATGGTAAATTCTAATAGGACCGATTGGTCGAAGAAATTGGATGACGCTCTATGGGCTTATAGAACGGCTTACAAGACTCCGATTGGTATGTCTCCGTATTGGTTGGTGTTTGGGAAAGCTTTCCATCTACCGGTTGAGTTAGAGAATAAGGCCATGTGGGCTTTGAGGAAGTTGAATTTGGAATGGGATGTTGCAGCCAATCTTCGTGCGGAGCAGCTCAATGAACTTGATGAATTTAGATTCCATGCCTACTCCAGTTCGTCCTTGTATAAGGACAAGATGAAGTACCTTCATGATAAATATGCTCATGGAAAGGAGTTAAATGTTGGTGATTTGGTTCTCTTGTTCAACTCCCGGTTACGTCTGTTTCCGGGAAAGCTTAAATCAAAATGGAGTGGGCCATTTGAAGTTGTATTTGTGACCCCTTTTGGTGCTCTTGATTTGAAAAACAAAAATGGTGAAGTCTTTAGAGTTAATGGGCACCAGGTCAAGCATTATCTTGGAAAGTTTGATGACAGCCACGTAGTGGCGCTTCTTTATCTCAAGTGATGTAGTGGTAACATGCATCGTGCCGCAACGTTAAATCAGGCGCTTCTTGGGAGGCAACCCATGTGTTTTTCTTCTTGTTTTCTTTGATTTTCTTTGTAGTAAAGGATTGATTTTTGGGATGACTGGTTGTGAGATGTTGCAGGATTGTGTTGATGCAGTGCAAGACATAGTGAAAAAAATGCACAGGTCTCTGAAGTTGCCAGTGCGGCCGCACTACACTTTGTGTGGACCGCACTGGTGAATGTCAAAGTGAGAACTCTCTGATGTTTGCCAGTGCGGCCGCACTACAGTTTGTGCGGTCCGCACTGGACCTCTGCGGCCGCGGTTTCTTTTGTGTGGACCGTAGAGGCTTACCTTCTCAGGTTTGAACAGAACAGCTCGGTACGGACCGCGGTCCATTCTGTACGGTCCGCACTGGTAGGTGAGAATGGGCCCCAGGGGCTTTTCCATAAATAGCCCTTGAGGGTCTCCTGTTACCCTTTTTAAAATTTCAACTCTCACAGCTTTTAATTACTGTTCATCTCCTGCATTTGCTCGAAATTAATTGCTTAGCATTGATTAGTTCACTTCATCTTATAATCAGGTTACTTAATCTTCCTTTTACTTATTTAATTTTATTCGTTTTAGTTAATTTTCATTTTTTTTCTCAACTTATGTTCTTCTTTCTCCCGTAATTAGTTCACTTGCTAGGTTAGATTGGTTTTAATGTTGATTCACGAGGACTTAGTTAGTGTAATGGACTGGGTAATCATGTAGGGGCTCTAATTAGGTGGAAAATTGGATCTTAAAAGCAAAATCATGAACCTTAACCCAGTGCCACTTTTGGGCACTCAGTACGGACCGTGGTCATTTTTGTGCTGTCCACGGTGCCCCAGTGCGGTCCACAGTACCACTTTGTGCGGACCGCACTGATGAACTTCTGAAAGATAACCCTTGGGCAGTGCAGTGTGTGGGCCACACTGTCAAGATTCAGAGGGTGGGTATTCTCAACCCCATCTCTGTGCGGACTGCATGACCATTTTGTGCGGACCACACTTGCCCCTGTGCGGCCACACTCCATTTTGTGCGGTCCGCACTGGGCAGCTTTTGAGGACTGGCTGCAACACTTTGATTCTGTTCTACAACAATAATGTGATCTGCCTTGACTGATACTAACAAATATTTTGAATGATGTTTGCAGACAATGGTAAAGCAAAGAGGCAAAGGATCAAAACAACCCGACAGTGGTGAATCCTCCCGGGGAGGCAAGGGGAAGAAGATGATTAAACTCACTCCCCAGGCTCGACAGAACATTAAAAAGATGAGAAAGGCAATAAAAGCTGCTGATAGAGCGCGTGACCAGTCGGGGAGTGCGTATGTGCCCTCCTAAGATATTTCATCAGACTCCGAGCCGGATTATGTTGAAGATTGGCCGGGGAGATTTAGATTGACTGATACCACTCCTCCTCCATCACCCACCTCCCAAGCACCAGAGCGTGTTTCTACTGATTCATCTGAGGGCTCAGCAGCCGGTAGTGGGGAATACTCCACCTCCCCCATAACTGCATTATCTGGGGAAGGTGCAGATAGAGGTGAGGAAGAAGTAGAAGGACAAGAGGATGTAGCTGGAGGTGGTGAGACTCAGGTGGGAGGTATTGCCAGAACTAGAAAGCCCGATGTCTGGGAGGATAGGTTCGTGAGTGAGGTGGCGTACCACAAATTTCGGGAGTGGTGGCCGGTGAGAAAATTGATTTTGGAGAGGAGATTTATTGACATAGATTTATTACCTCACAACCCTAGCATGTAGAGACAGTTCAGGACTAGAGTGGGTTGGGAGCACTTCATAGATGACTGTGTGGATGCCAACGAACATTTGGTCAAAGAGTTTTATTGCAATGTAACCCACATCAAAAAGGGCTCCAAAGTGACCAAAGTTTGAAATTTGAAAGTTCTGTTCGATGGGACGACAATAAACAATTACCTGGGCTTCAATGATGAGGATAAAACCTTGTATATGGTGAAGATGGAGATGGGCGAGGAGGTCCGTCCATGGCTAGCACAGTACCTGGCAATCCCAGGTACCGTCCCTGATTGGTTTACTATTGGGGTCAAAATATTGAGGAGGACCTTGAACTTTGAAGCGAGGGGATGGGAGACCTTTGTTTGCAGTCGGTTGGACCCGAGCACTTATGATAACACCCTTTCTATCCATCGAAATGTATTGGTTGTATCGATTATAGCGGGGTACCCCATAAATGTGGGGAATGTGATGTCCCGGATTATCACGATAGTGGGAGCAGAGCATGGACGGAACTACCCTTTCCCCAGCTTCCTCACTGAGTACTTCACGGACCTAGAGGTGGACAAGAGGCCATATGACATCAAGGTTAAGGCGGTGGCCCCATTTTCCTAGTATAGCTTGAAGGGGGATGACAACCCCAAGAATAAGAACTACAAAGCACCCGCTACTGCTCCAACTGGCCAGTCTGAGGAGCCAGTGGAGGTAGTGGCTTCTGTTGAGCCTACCTCCACATCCACAGATATCCCTCCCGGTCCATCCACTTCCTCTACCATTCATCCTGGCCTTTCCACCTCAGTAGGCCCGGAGATTCCATCTTCCCGGGCCCACCCTATTACTGCCCACCGACTAAGCCAGATGCTTCTAAGTATCAACAACTGGATGCATACTGCCTTATCCAAGTTGTCCATATTGACCACCACTGTTGAGGCTCAGTCGGCACCTCAGCCAGCACAGGTCCCACAGTCGATAGAGGATGCTTTGAAGGAGATACTTGAAAACTGGAAGAAAATCCTCACCACTCAGGAGGCACTGACAAAGGTAGTTGATTCACATAGCAAGGCTCTCAAGGAGCTTGCTAAGGAGCATAAGAAGCTGCGGAAGACACGAGCCTCCAAGGAGTCCGTGAAGGAGCTGCGGGTAGATGTTGATAGACTGAAGGCAGATCAGCTGCCTTTAGACTTGTTGCTTGATATCTAGAGCTAGCAGCTCATTCACAGCCGGAGCAGACACAGAGGCCTCCGAAGAGGAAGAGGATGATTCCTAGAGCCGACGATGCTATCATTCAGCTGGTAGGCCCAAAGACTTCCTCCAGTCAGCCATAGGCTGTACCAGATCCAAAGCCTGTCCAGGTCCAGACTTAGGTCCCAGTAGCTGAGCAGCAGGACACCAGGAACCAGTCTGAGGTTCCCGAGCACACAGAGGACCCAAGGACCACCCATGATCCTACGCAGACCGACAGGGCTTAGGGAGTCTTCTATATCCTTTTTCTCTATCTTTTTGGTGCTTATTTAGACTAGTTAGCATTGGGGACAATGCCAGCTTTCATTTGAGGGGGTAGGCCCTACTATTCATTTGATGGATGACTCTATATATTGATACATTTTTATGCTTTCTTGATTTTTCATCTTTGGTCTGTATATAGTTTGATATTTAGTTACATTTATCCCACTTTTATTTCACTTTGGGTATGTATATAAAGTTACATCATATTGTATATATTCATTGTCGCGCCCCCTTTCTCTAAGGCGAAATCAGGTTTATGACATTTGGGAGGGAAACTCTTTCCCTTTTGGGAATTGGGTTTTCGAATTGAAGAGTCAACACCTAATGATTAAAGTGCATTAGGACACTAAGAAGGGTTTGAGTTGGAAAACCAGAGTACGGGTAAGGGCTAGAAATTATCTCGAGGGGAAGGTGTTAGGCACCCCCCAAGATCCACTAGTGTGGTTCTCGACCATGTTACAATTGTGACTTTAACTAACAAGTAAGAAAATAGAGATCTCAAATAGAAGGGGATTTACACATAATGTTGCAAGTGAACTGAAAGTGCAAAATAAAGACAGCAGAAATTTTGAGGAAATGGTTTAAACAATTATGAAAAATAAACATAAACAAGTAAAGGGAAAGGGGGTCCTAGGTTTATAAGTAATATGGATCACATCAATGCAATACCCAGCAATCACTCCTCAGAAGAGGGTTGCACGTGATATTAGCGCATCGGTCATCATGTCCATATCTACCCTTCCCACCCTGTTAAGGTATTAGAGCGCAGAATAGTATCATTACTTATTGCATGCTATTACCCGTCCCAAACCTATCAGTCCCGGGGGCTTTTGGGACTACTAATCCTAAAGGGGAGAGAGTTGGGTTTTTCAGGGTTTAAAAGGATAAAAGTCTAGGAGACAAACAAAACACATAAGCAATTAGGGGAAAAGAAAACAACAGTTAAGGCTCAAACATGCCTCCTCACTTAAAGGCAAATATATATAGCATGACTTCAAATACTGGTTATGGTCTGAATTAAATTTAAAAGCGTTAGGACGAGCTGCTTTATCACATATTTCTCAGATGAGGAGTCCGAATTAGGCCTTGTCTGGTTGCAATTTATTAAAACTGACACAGTTAAACAATTACCTACTGCTTGCCTAAGTGGAAGTATACCGATTTTAAAGAAGGGTTACTAATTGTAGAACCAATTAAACTCTGCAGATATTAAACAAACATTACTACTGATTTTAGACTTATAGATATAATAGACGAATCAGATTCAGACGGCTGCTCTTATAGGCATGATTTCTAAGCGTTATTGATTTTAAAACGATTATGTAAGTGCAGGAACCCTATAGGCATGGTATCTAGAATGAGATTGATTATTATTATTATTAAACCTATATTTGCCTAACGATAAATGAATATGCAGAAACAAAAACTATAATCATAATTTCTATATGCAGAAGCTTATAGGCATGGTTTCTAATGCAGCAATGAAACAACTTATAGGCAGGATTTCTAAATGCGTAAGTGCAGAAACTTATACATGATTTCTATATGTAAAAACTTATAGGCATGGTTTCTAATGCAATAATGAGACGACTTATAGGCATGAGTACTATATAATATGCAAAATTGGTAAATAGTAATCCCTATGAGCATGCTGTCTACCCACATGCATACATAAATAACCCTCCCTTTTTTCACTAGAAACCCCATAGTTATTTCAAATTATTACAAACCCAAATGAATCAGAAAAGAAGTAAAAAAATACATCAGAACTTCCAGCTGCAACCAAACAGCCTAATTCAGACTCAAGGTCTAACAATATGAGATAAACTGATGTCCCAAACGTCAATACCACACAAGAGAGGCGGGGGGGG
>MU719982.1:43178-77139 GCA_026770625.1 Nicotiana glauca
GGGGGGGAGGGGGATTTGTGTGGTACCCAATTTTTCGATCTAGAAGAACCCGGTTCTTCTAGGTGTTCTAACTACTACTGTTGCGGAATTAAAAGTACAGAAAATAAAGAACACAGAGATTTTTAAGTGGAAAACACCTGGCTCAAAAGGTGAAAAAAACACGACCTACTACTCAGTAGAATTTTCCCAAACATCCACTAAAATCACTGAGCCAAAACTGCATTTACAAAACTCTTGTAAACTTAAGGATTAACTCTAATCCTAGTGTGGCGCACAACCTTAACTGTTGCGATACTTTCAAGTTAACTCTAACTTGAATACTTAAAGTACCTAATACAATTGCTTCTATGAAAGCTGGAAAGGTACAACTTTAAACCACCTACTATAATTGAACTAAAATAAGAATAAACACAATGGAACTGGTTCTAATATCTCGTTCAAGTAGCTTCAAGAGTGCACACTTAAATCTCACATAAATTGCTTGCAAAATTGCTTTGGTCTTTTGCTCTCAATTTAGTTTAACTTCTGCGTATGTGCAATACCTATAAAAGAGAACAATCACAGTTATTTAATGAGTTAGTAATCAGAGTTTGATTGAGAGTCAATTGCTGATCCTTCATCGAATTTAATCCCAGAACAATACAAACTCCAACCCTATCCTTTATTCGAATTGTATCCTCTTCCTATAAGGAGACTTCATCTCCTTATCCAATATGCAACCTTTTCGATCAGTTCAGAAGATATTACTGCATGATCCTTGAGACTTATCTTCTTCACGTGCATCTCACATGTATAAGTAGATAAACACTGTGTCTCACATGATGGACCTAGTCCATGACCGAGTTCATTTGTCATTCTTCAAAATTTCACCTGAATTTGGGCCAACATAAAACAACTTCCAGGATCTGTTTTCTAAAAGCCTTTCTTATTTTGGGATGTGTCAAAGTTCCCAAGAGTCTCAAAGGGGCTCTGGGAAATGCTTACACCCCATACACTTTGCAGAATTAAGATTATAGTGTAGTGTGGAAGAGTCAGCCCTCAAATGTCCAAGTTCAGAGGGAACTCAGGGTCCCAAAGCATGGCTCATAAGAGGGGGGATAGAAAATAGAATCTAAGAGTAAGTGTAAGTGCATAAAAGGGGGAATCAAGGAAAGCCATGGTAGGCTGGTGGTCATGCCCAGTAATTGGGAATGCTGGCACACCCCTGACCAGCCTGTTAGCCAAACTTAGGAGTTAGGCTCCACTGTGGATCAGGTTATGGCCTGGGCAGTAATTTGGATACTGCCAGGCCAAGAACCTTAACTCAAACACATAGAAGGGGATAGGGGTAGGGATTTACAATAGAAACAGATGCAAGGAAAGAACATACTCAGCATAACTCATTGAACATGAGCAGTAAAGCAAAGAAGAATGTTGGAACTGTAAGGTAAACACATAGGGGTGAGGCAGGAAAGTTAAACTAGAACATACCAGTTTTAGGAGAAAATCAAGTAAAATAGTAGTCTTGAAAAAAGCCAAGTTGCAAGCAACGCAGTTCCAGAAAATCTCAAGCAAAGTAGAGTATTGAATTCAAAAACAGTATTGCAAATGTAGAATTGAAAGTTTAAAGATTGGTAGTGTGAAGGTCGTGTGTTGAACTTGAAGTGTGGAGATGAAGTTGTAAGGTGTAAGGTGTAAGGGCAGTCCCTTTTATAGTGCAGAGAAACAAATACGAAAGGCAAGGAAATATCATTGAAATCAGTCTCCCTTTGGTTAATGGATTCTGATTCCAACGGGTAAAAATTAGTTAAGGAAAGAAGTTTTTAATTAAAACTTTTCAAAGTAGCACAAAAGGGGTAAATACATAGAAGTTATTTAAGGAAAACAATCAAAAATACACGGTTTGTGCCAAATATGGCAAGGGAATCAATCAAACAACCATGAAACCAAAATTACAAGTTCAAATTGAATGAATCAAGTCAAGAAAGGTAAAGGAGGTTCAATCGAAGAAAAATCAGTGACAATTCGTCAGCCTTATTAAAAGGATTTCAGAATCAATCACTTAATTGGTGAAAACTTTTTTGAAAGAGGAATTTTTCTCATATATAAATCACACAGATCAAACAAAAGGAATCGTCAGGTTACTTAGAAAAGATATAACATTGCAAGTCTTAGAGTCACAAGCAAAAAGGATTCAAGTCCAGCTATAGACTCATAGTGAGTTTGAAAGCCTAGGGTCCCAAAGCGGAACCCTAATACCACTTGCCAAAGAAACCCCCAAATCCTAGGGTTTCGAATTGAGTCAGACATAGAGGTGTGAAAGCAGGTCATCGAAAGAGGCTTAGAAGTCTTCTCTAAAGATTTATGAGAGACAAACACACACGATAGAAAGAACACTGATTCAAGGTCATGAGACCATGTTTGAGAAAACTCGGAGTTGAAACAAGTTTAGAAGAAAGAGATGATACGAGTTTTAAACAAAAGTAGAGAAAATATGCTTAGCAGGAACATAAACAGAACTCAGTAAAGTGAACAAAATCAAATAACTCAAACATAAACACATATAGCAAAGAATAAGGATTAGCAACACGAATTAACATGCGAGTATAAGAGTAACAGCAAAATAGAAGAGTCTTGCATAATAAAAAAGAAACAAGAGAGCAAACTCATGCGTAGTAAAAAGAAAACATACGAGCCTAAGACACACATAAAGAACGAACAGGAAGAATCAGAAAGATATTTGAAGAAACCTTTTCAGAAACCCTAAAATCAAAACTGAACGATTTTGAAAAGGAATTTTGGGGAAAACCTTTAAAAAATGTCAAGTAAAGCCCAGACATATCACAGATCTAAGAAAAATAGGCTAGTAGAGAACCTTAGACGGCTTAGAGTTGCAGAGAAAACCCTAGAAAGGAGAAAGGTCTTGAGGAAAGTCAGATCCTGAGTCGAAAAGACTCATATTGCTTGAACATGCCAGAAAATGGCCGGAGAAGCCATAGATCTTCAAATCTGAGAAGGATCTAAAGAGAACCATCCAAGTTGGGCTTCAATTCATCGAACAACTTAGGTTTAATAGTGAGACAGGGTGAGTACATGCCATCCATGGCCTGAAACGCCATGGATTCCGGTGGAAATATGGTAGAATAAGGTGGGAGACGATTAGGGTTTCGGAGTGGTTAGAGAGTGTTTGAGAGACGAAGGGGTTTTCAAAGGTGGCGTCTCAGATAGAATGAATTAGGTTAAGGGGGTTTGGGAATTAAAAAAGGAAAGGAAGAATTACGGTCGTTGATCAAAATGATCAACGGCCAGGATCAAAGGGGAGCCGAGTGGGTTTTTAAATCAGGTAAGTGGTTGGGTAATTTAGGAATTGGGATGGTTTTAATTTGGGGCGGAATTGGGGTCAAATTGAGGTTAAAATTTAATGGAAATGAGGCTGTGATTGAAATAGAAAAGGGTTAAATGTTAAATAGCTAATTTTCCCCTTTTTATTTTATAAAAATAGTAATAATAATTTAAAAAGCAAATTAAAAATACTGAGCCAACAAATACTATATAAATATTAATCTAAAAATATAGAAAATAATTTTATAATTATAAAATGCTATTAATCGTAAAATAGGCTATAATTGCAATTATATGCAATTTAGCTTTAAAAATACCAAATAAATTTGTATAAATATAAAAAAATCACTTTAATTATATTTTGGTATAAATATAAGAATAGAAATAAATTATTCACCAAAAATGATAATCTTGAGAATAATTATTGGATTTTGTACTGCTAAAATGGACAATAAATTAATTTTAAAATCTTTAAAAAATTATGAAAAATACCAAAACTCTTGGGCATGCTTATTTATGCATGTACATGCTATTTTTGAAAGCATTTTGTCTATAAAAACACATAAGGAAAAATTAGGTATCAACAACTGTCCCTCTTTACCCGGGAAGGATGAAAGAGTTGTCGGATAAAGATATGATGGCCAATTTTGACTGAATGAAATGATTTGAAGAATGCTGACCGAGCTCTTGTTCCTGAGCTGCCTACATATCCCTGGTCTTACAGGAATCAGGCCATATGTAGTTCAGGATCCATCGGTGGAATAAGCCGATGGAGATCTTTCGAAAACGGACGCGATATTTAGGTTGAGAAAGATAGTTGAAGTTTAGTAGGCTGCGGGAACTGGAGTGGGATTGCTCCTGCTGAGATGGCCATTGCTAGCCGGTTTACCTGCAAATGAGCAATACGAACATATATTGTGAGTAAATTTAAATGTGATGCAAGTTCCCGTTGGACCATGAATGTTGTCTTTGGATGGTTAGGATGACGTCCTAAGACCATGATGTCCTGGGCCATGAAGCATATAATAAAGGATTCGCAGGCTATGAAATGATGTTCTCGGGCTATGAGAATGATGCCTCTGAACTATGATTCCTTTGAATAATGATATGCAAAAGATAAAATGAGGTCCTCAGGCCATGGCATGGTGTTCTCGAGCTATGAAAGTGGTGCCTCTGAACAATGACGCATTTAGACAATTTGGCGATCTTTCAGCCCATGAAAATGCAGAAGGTGGCGATCTTTCAGCTGATGCAAGACGTAAATAAAAGGTGGCGATGTTTCAGCCATGCAATAGAAATAAGGTGGCAGTATTTCAGCCATGCAAGAGAAAAAGTGGCGATATTTCAGCCATGCAGGAGCAATAAAGTGGCGATATTTCAACCATGCAAGAGAAATAAAGTGGAGATATTTCAGCCATGCAGGATGGAGACAGAGCTTAGTCTCGGAAGGCAGAAAGGTAGCCTTATGTAATGCAGGAAATGTAGATGGAGGTAGAGCTTAACCTCATAAGGCAGAAAGGTAGACTTATGCAATGCAAAAATGCATATGGAGACAGATCGGTAGCCTTATGCAATGCAGAAAGATACAGATGGAGTTGGAGCTTAACCTCGGAAGGTAGAAAAGTAGCCTTATGCAATGCAGAGAGATGCAGATGGAGGTAGAGCTTAACCTCAGAAGGCAGAAAAGTAGCCTTATGCAATGTAGAGAGATGCAGATGGAGGTAGAGCTTAACCTCGGAAGGTAGAAAGGTAGCCTTATGCAATGCAGAAAGATGCAGATGGAGGTAGAGGTTAACCTCGGAAGGCAGAAAGGTAGCCTTATGCAATACATAGAAAAATAAAATGGCAAATAGTAGTAAAATCTCTTAGCCGGTAGCTTCATAGCTGATAGCTGATTATGATATTGTGGTTGCTGGGGATATCGTGTACGGATAGCAATTGTAGATAGGTGACAATTCTGAGAGTTGTATTCCTGAGAAATGTTGGTGTATTAATATATTTGATGATTTTGTGATTTTGGTGCCTGCATCCAAAGAAAAATTATGAGTTTTGTAAAGGGGAAGGTTAGTTCGTATCCCCGTGGACTTCGCTTGTCTTGCTTAGGTCTGCTCTTAGCGATGTTGTGTGTCATTGGGGTAGCGTTGCTAAATAAAGTATTTTCGAAAATAGTCATGCATGATTTAATAAAATATAACATAAGTACATATTTGAGAATAGTTTTCTTTAGATGAACTGACGACTGCGACGCGGTTCAAGACATTGCAACCTCTTTTTGCTCCGGAATTTTGAGGGTCCGCCTCAAAATTCTGCCCCAATTTACCGGGATGCTGCTTCTGACGGCTGCGTGCGACAAATGGCTAAAATTTACTTCGGAATTTTGAGGGTTCTTCTCAAAATTCTGCCCCAGTTCCCAATATCGGGGGAAATGAAAATTTTATTGAATTGTGACCGACCTATAGGGCTGCCTAAGTATCCCCTCTTAAACGGGAATCAGGTCAGGCATAGTTCAAATTACATCATAAAGGAAATCATAAATGGTTACACATAGTATCGCTTGACTGCGTTTGAATTGATCAGCTTCGGCCAAACCTCTCCATCTATTTCTACAAGTATGAGGGCTCCTCCTGTTAGAACCTAGTGAACCATGTATAGACCCTGCTAGTTGGGAGAGAAATTCCCTTTGGCCTCGTCCTAATGCGGGAAAATCTTCTTTAACACCAGCTGTCCCGGTGTAAACTATCTCGGCTTGACTCTTTTATTGAAGGCTCTGGATATTCTGTTCTGATAAAGCTCACCATGGCAAACTATGTTCATTCTTTTCCCATCTATAAGAGCCAGCTGCTCATAACGACTCTTTATCCACTCTGCATCGTCGAGTTCTGCTTCTTGTATCATTCTTAAGGAAAGAATTTCTACCTCGGCGGGAATGACTGCCTCTGTATGTGCGAACCATGGTACAGTATCCCAATAAAGCAAACGATAGCTTTTCGTGCCACTGCTTATGCTTCTCTATCATCTTCTTTAGTATCTTCTTAATATACTTGTTGGCCGCTTCTACAGTTCCATTCATCTAAGGTCTGTAGGCTGTAGAATTCTTGTGTATGATCTTGAATGTGTCATTGCTTTCATCAGGTCACTGTTGAGGTTGGAACTATTATCAGTAATGATTGACTCCGAAATTCCGAACCGACAAACAATACGGTCGCGGACAAAATCTGCCACCACTTTCTTAGTCACTGCTTTGTACGATGCTGCTTCAGCCCATTTGGTGAAATAATCAATTGCCACTAGAATGAACCTGTGTCTGTTTGATGCGGCAGGCTCAATAGGTCCGATAACATCCATTCCCCAAGCGGCGGACGGCCATGGCGAGTTTCTTGCAGTAAGCTCGTTTGGAGGCACCTTTATCATGTCTGCATGTATCTGAAAGCGATGGCACCTTCGGACATACATGATGCGGTCCATTTCCATAGTCATCCAAAAATAACTAGCTCGGAGCATTTTCTTGGCTAAGACAAAGCCGTTCATATGTGGATCACAGGTCCCTGCATGAATTTCCTCCAGTAGCCTGGATGCTTCCTTTGCGTCGACATACCTTAACAACCCCAAATCCGGAGTCCTTCTATAAAGGATTCCTCCACTGTGATAGAAGTGATTAGATAACCTTCGAAATGTGCGCTTCTGAGTAGCGTTTGCCAGTTCTGGATATTCTCCTGTTGTAAATTATTCCTTGATATCATGAAAATAAGGTTTTCCATCTGCTTCTTCCTTGGCATGAGCACAGTAAGCTGGTTGATCATGAATCTTCACTGGAATGAGATCTATGAACTTCTTATTTGGATGCTGAATCATAGATGATAGGGTAGCCAATGCATCGACAAACTCATTCTGGACTCTGGGAATATGCTGGAACTCTGTCTTTGTGAACCTCTTTCTCAACTCCTGTACATGATGCAGATAAGGGAGTATCTTGGAATTCTTGGTTGCCCATTCTTCTCGGACCTGATGTATAAGCAGGTTTGAATTTTCGATCACTAGCAATTCTTGAATGTTCATGTCAATGGACAACTTGAGCCCTAAGATGCAGGCTTCGTATTCGGCCATATTGTTGGTGCATGGGAATCTGAGCTTTGCAGACACCGGATAATGGTGGTCGGTTTCTGATACTAGGACTGCCCCTATGCCAACTCCTTTAAAGTTTGCTGCTCCGTAGAAAAGCATTCTCCAACCATCATAGGATTCTACAATATCTTCTCCTATGAAAGATACATGTTTGTCAGGAAAATACGTCTTTAGAGGTTCGTATTCTCTGTCCATGGGATGCTCGGCGGGATGATCTGCCAATGCTTGTCCTTTGATTGCCTTTTGAGTCACATAAACAATGTCGAATTCACTCAGCAAGATTTGCCACTTGGCTAGCTTGCCAGTGGGCATGGGCTTCTAAAAGATGTACTTCAGCGGATCCATTCTTGATATGAGGTATGTAGTGTAGGCATAGAAATAATGCCTCAACTTCTGGGCTACCCAAGTCAGAGCATAACAGGTGCGTTCCAACAGAGAATACCGGGCCTCGTACAGGGTGAACTTCTTGCTGAGATAGAAGATGGCCTGCTCCTTTCTCCCTGTTTCATCATATTGTCCTAGAACACAACCGAATGCTCCATCCAATACTACAAGGTAGAGCAATAGAGGTCTACATGGTTCGGGCGGAACCAGAACTGGCGGCGTTGACAGGTATTCCTTGATTCCGTCAAAAGCTTTCTGACAATCATCAGTCCATTTGGTAGCGGCATCTTTCTTCAACATCTTAAAGATTGGCTCACAAATGACAGTGGACCGAGCTATGAACCGGCTGATATAGTTGAGTCTCCCCAAGAAACTCATAACCTCTTTCTTGTTCTTCGGTGGTGGCAATTCTTGGATGGCTTTGACCTTTGACGGATCCAGTTCTATTCCTTGGCGACTTACGATGAACCCAAGTAGCTTTCCAGCAGGAACCCTGAATGCACACTTGGCGGGATTCAACTTCACATTGTACCTTCTCAGTCTGTTGAAGAGCTTTCTCAAATCTTCCATATGGTCAGTGGCTTTCTTGGACTTGATGATGATGTCATCCATATATAGCTCGATATCTTTGTGTATCATGTCATGGAAAATTATAGTCATGGACCTCATGTAGGTGGACCCAGCATTCTTTAACCCAAACGGCATCATCTTGTAATAATACATTCCCCACAGCGTAATGAAAGCTGTTTTCTCAGCGTCTCCCTCATCCATCCATATTTGATGATATCCGGCAAAACAATCAACGAATGACTGCAGTTCATACTTGGCGCAGTTGTCAATTAGAATGTGTATGTTCGGTAAGGGGAAGTCGTCTTTTGGACTGGCCTGACTGAGATCTCGGTAGTCGACACAGACTCTAACCTTTCCGTCCTTCTTCGGCACTGGCACAATATTGGCTAACCATGTTGGATACTCTACTACTCTGAGAACCTTAGCTTTGACTTGCTTGGTGACTTCTTCCTTGATTTTCAAACTCATGTCAGGTTTGAATTTTCTGAGCTTCTATTTCACCGTTGGACATGTTGGATCGGGTGGCAGTTTGTGAGCTACAATGGATGTACTGAGACCAGTCATGTCATCATACGACCAGGCGAATATGTCCTCATATTCCTTTAGAAATTCTGCGTACTCTTTCTTTTCTGATGGTGACAGATGAACACTGATGCGCGTTTCTTTGACATTTTCTGCATCTCCCAAGTTAACAACCTCAGTCTCGTCTAGGTTAGACTTAGGTCTATTCTCAAAATCCTCAACCTCTTTAACAACCTCTTCTAGTATATCATCTTCTTCTGAGTCTATATCCGCTCATTGCGTTGTCTCGTTGCATGTCACAATTGTCAGTTCATCAAGATAAGTAATAGTAGTGCTGTGTAAATAAAGTAAATGATAAAAATAATAAAAGCAAGATTTTATAAGAAACTGAAATGCTTTGATAAATTTTGTAACAGTTTTGAACATTGGAGCTCTTATTTTTGAAATTAGAAATGTTGAAAGAAAGTCAACTAGCGAAAAATAAAAATAATGCATGGTGCTTTGTTCAGCCTTGCTACCCTGAAGCTTTTCGGGTCCTGGTGGTTCTGATGGACCAATTTTTGAGGCGCGCTCCTCGGCTCACAGCTTGTATGGAAGGGCCTTCTTCCCCCTCCTCCTCGAAAATGACACAACAGTCCATATTATCATCTTCCAAAAATAAATTCCTCATCGCTGCCAGTGTTTCCTCTTCTTCCGACCCATATATAACCTCGGCTGGCTGGAAAGTCCGCTCCAAGCGAGGTATCGGATGCTCCAATGGGTAATAGGGACCGCGCCATGGTGGCGACCAGTGGTTGAACTCCTCCCAAGTGTATTCATATCCCAAACCAAAAATGGTAACATGCTTATTCAGCTTGATAGGTTTGGCGATTCCCTGGAGATTCTTGCCAAGTCCTTTACTCGGTTCATATCCACTCCAGTTCAGTATACTTTCAATTTTGTTATCCCACTACTTTTCCTTATCAACGGCGTTGACTCACTCAATGTGATGGTAGGTTTCTATGCCTATCTTCCTTCTTCCTTCGATTGCTGGGATGTTTTGGCGACTGCATATGGGATTGCTACCGTCGTCATGAATAATCACCTCCTGGTGATTCTACTGAAATTTCACTGCTTGATGTAGGGTTGATGCTACAGCCCCAGTGGCATGGATCCAGGGTCATCCCAATAGCAAGTTGTAAGATGCTGGGATGTCTATCACTTGAAAATCGACGTCGAACCAAGTTGGTCCCATTTGCAGACACAAACTGATTTCCCCAATAGTGGACCTTTGGGAACCATCGAAAGCTTTGACATTGATGGCTCCATCCTTGATCTCATGCAGGCACTTTCCCAATGTTCTGAGAGTCACTAATGGACAGATATTGAGGCTGGACGCTCCGTCAATCAAGACTCCGGTGATGAAATAATCCTTGCATTACACAGTGATGTGCAACGCTTTGTTGTGGCTTAACCATTTCGGTGGCAGCTCATCTTCGTGGAAAGTGATTTTATGACTCTCCAATATTTGCCCTACCATGTTTGCCATTTCTCCTCCAGTGATGTTGATGGGTACATATGCCTCGCTCAACACCTTCAATAAGGCATTCTTATGTTCGTCAGAGCTTTGTAGCAGGGCCAAGATAGAGATCTGGGCTGACGTTTTGTTCAACTGATCAATGACTGAATACTCTTTCGGTTGTATCTTCCTCCAAAGGTCGCCAGGCTCGGTTTCAGTAATGGTTGGCTGACCAGAGGCTTGCTTAATTGACTCAGCCAATTGCTCCGGGGTATAAACCCTGCCAGTTCTTGTCATACCATGTGCTGCAATTGCTTCTCCAAATTTGGTTTTCCCTTTCCTTCTCGCCTCTACGGTGTAATCCCATGGTATGGCTTTTGTATGGAATGGTACTATGGCTAACATAGCTACTGGAATGGGCACCCTTGCTTTGGGAGGTAATACAACAACCTCCAATGGTACAGATGCTTCAATTGGTGTTGGCGTCTTTGCAGAGGATGGTGTTTCAAAATCAAGTGGTATGGACATGTTCACTTCAGCATCTTTAGAAGGCTAGATCTGGACCACAATCATATTAAGTGTGACTGTTGGTTTCGTTGGCTCGTCACCTTCAGCGATCAATCCGATCGACCCTTTAGGGTCCGAATCGTCTTCTATCTCAATCATATGAACACTTCCGCCCTTGTAGTCAGGTAGAGGGTTGTTGCAAACATTAGGAGCAGGTTCCTTAGCCACAATAATCTTGTTGTCAATTAAAGCTTGGATCTTATCCTTCAGAGAGCGGCACTTATCAATGGTATGCCCCTTCATGCCGGAATGGTATGCATAAGTTTTATTCGGGTTGGCCCATTGGGAGGGGTTTTAGGGGTTTATGGTAGGGATAGGGGTGATGTAACCAGTAGCTTTGAGCCTTTCATACAGCTGGTCGATTGGCTCGGCAATGGCAGTGTACTGTTTGGGAGGTCTGCGGTCGAAATTTGGTCGGGGTCTAGGGAAATTTTGGAGAGGGGGAGGTGATTGATAGTGGGCTTGTTGGGTGTTGTAGGCTTGATAGATGTGTGCTGGTTGGGAGTATCTGGGTGAAATGGGCTGATATGTGGGAGGTGGAGGTGATTAGTAAGTAGGCGGTGGAGCTTGGTAAGAGGGCGAGGGTGCTTGGTAATTTGGAGTAGGTTGATATGTAAGTGGAGATAATGGGTAGGTTTGGTATTTGATTGGGGATTTTGTCCTCTGTGCAACCATCACGACACTCACATCCCTTTTCTTGGCTGCGCCACCAGACTGTAAAGCCTTGTTGGTAGCCTGTAATGCTTCAAAGTTAGTGACCATACCACTTTTAATACCTTCCTCGATCCTCTCGCCTAGCTTGATGATGTCGAAAAACTTATGGCCTTCAATTAGCATCAACCTCTCATAATACTGTGGGTCCTGAGCCCGGGCGAAAAACCTATTCATTTGCTCTTCTTCTAAAGCCGGCCTGACCGTAGCAGCTTCTGATCTCCAACGAGTAGCATACTCGTGAAATGTCTCTATAGGTTTCTTCTTTAAGTTCTGGATGTAGAATACATCTGGCGCATTTTCTGTGTTGAATCTGAACCTGTCCATGAAATCGGACGCCATACTTACCCAATTCGTCCACTTCTTTGGGTCTTGGCTAATGTACCAAGATAGAGCATCCCCTTTCAGACTTCTCATAAAGAGCTTCATGTAAATATTTTCGTCTTTTCCTACCCCGACTAGCTTGTCGCAGTATGTTCTTAGATGAACTCTGGGATCCCCTATGCCATCGAACATCTCGAACTTGGGAGGTTTGTACCCTTCGGGAAATTCGATATCAGGTTGAATGCAGAGGTCTTCATAATTCAACCCTTCAATCCCTTTACTTCCCTTGACGCCATGATTCTGCTAGTTAGTTTCTTAAGCTCTTCTGCTAAATTCCTGATAAGCGATTCTTTATCATCAAACTCGGCTGTGTTTGAAATGGTTTGAGTAGGATGCAGCATAGTTTCCACATAAATGGGGGTATTGTGATGAGGGTAAGAATTGTCATTTATGGAGTTCACAGGTTCCGGGATAAGTAGTGCGGTATTGTTGGATGTGTGGCATGTGATGTAGTGGTGTTGAGTAGCGGAGTGGTTTTGTAGTTTCAGAATGTTTTGCGGTGGTGTGGGATTTTAAGTGTTTGGGAAACTGACATCTGGAGTAGTGAGAGAAAACGACAAGCTTGCCAAGTTCTGAACTTGGTCCAGTTCTTCTTGAAATTTCAACAACTTCTGTTCGAGCTGGGCGGCACTTTCCTTGGAAACCTGAATATCCTAAGGAACCTCTACCCTTTCGACTGAGTTCTCTTTTCTGGTGTTGCTTAAATCTTCCATTTTTCCTTTGTTTCTGTTTCTGATAGGACTCGGATGAGGAGGAGGTGGAGGGCCCTTGGATCTTGTGGAGTAAGGTGATGATGTCAGAGTGCACGAACTAACCTTTGGGGAGCGGAATAAAATAAAAGTAAAAACAAAATAAGGTAACAAGTTAGTGAGGATTATGAGAAGGAAATGTTGCAATATTTAAACACATAGTGCAAGAATATAAACCGTGTCCTAATTTTGGGAGCCTCATTGTGCCCGAGGTAGGCCTAGTGACAAGTTGGTTTGGAGAACTTATAATGCTAAATACCTTATTTTATTGATAAAAACAAGACGAATCCCAAAAAGACACTAAAATAGCAGAATATAAAATGTCACTAATGGCCATTGGCCTTATTACATTTAAAGCAAAAAGAAAAGAATCCTATCTATTTGGTCCCAGAAGGACCTTCCCCAAACTCGACATCTTTACCTCCATCGAACAGCTTCACCAGCTCACGTAGTCCCAGCAGCAAGTAGGCCCTAGCCAAGTGTCCTCCTTTATTTCCTTCAGCATTCTGGCAGTTTTCAATCCTCTGGATGAACTTCCTTTCTAGCTCTACTAAACCCCGCTCCAAATACCCTAGTCGCTTGTTGGAGCATACATCCATATCTTTCCATTCTTCAATCAACTTTTGATGGGATTTTTGAATTTCCTGATGCTCACTTTCGCATTCCCGGATCCTCTTGCGCAGTTTTTTGTATTTAACCTGTACTTCAGCCTTTTCGTCAATGATCCTATGACCTCAAACAAACCCGGGATGTCCTAACCCATTATGATCGTCTTCTAACCAGCTTAGATAGTATGGAGTATAACCAACATGATACCTGTCTGGTTCAATGGAATCCTTACCCAGGATGATTTTGCAATGCCACATGTGTTGATCTTGACACTTGTATGGATTATTGTCGTCTTGAAAGTCGGCCCTGAAGTGACTCATTTTGTTGACCCTTTGTATAACCTGCTTTCTTCCTGCCTGTCTCATGACTCAGAGAGGGACATAAGGATAAGTTCCTCTCAGACCAATGAGTATAAGAAACGGTGCATCCCGAGATCGGACAATGAACTCTTCAGTAGGGAATCATTCGAACATCCATTGTACTTGGCCCTCTTTCAGATTTTCGAACAACTCTACCCATCCTTTCGCATCTTCTGGTTGGGCAAACATGTTAGGCATATAGTTCATTCGCCTTGGCTGATGGAAGGCGATATGATCATCCCAATCTCTAAGTATAATCTCCTGCCGATACTCACCCTTCTGGAGGTGCTCCATGAGCCAGAGTTGGAGCAGTAAGTTATAACCCTCAAAGTGATTGGCCCATCGTTGATAGTTTTCCAGGGCTCGGTATATCTCAGCAACAATCATAGGTACTATGCTAAAAGGCTGCCCGCCAATTCCTTCCATTAAGGTCTTGGTGACCATGGCCAGTCTTGTATGGATCATAGCCTTCTTAACAGGAAATACTATCATCCCCAAAAAGCAGAACATAAAGACGAAGACCCTTCTGTGGATATGCCCAAATAATGTGAGGGCGAATTCATCCGGGTAAGTGCGATAGGACTTGCTATGGCTGTACCTCTCATACAAATAGTCAAAAGGAATGTAGGAATCCTTCAAGCAGGTCAAGTCTGTGTTCTTCTTTAGCCCCATCATTTTGAGAAAACCCCTACCCTTGCGATTTTCCGGCATAAGTAAACCCAGAGTCTCCCATGGGATACCAGCTAGTCCTCCTATTTTCTCGAGCAAAGGTTTTATTTCAAGGTCTCCGAAGCGAAACACAGATATATCGCCATCAGCGGCCTCTATGATTTTGTTGTCGGGTTGGATTTCCAGGAGAGACGACAAATTTCCCAAATATTTGCGGATGAGGGTCTGATCACTAGAGTGAAGGTCTTCCCACCAACTTAGTAACCTTGGGTGAATGTTGGTTACCATGCCGAATCTGGGGACTTCGTGCCTCATTTTCTGTAAAACAAAGTGTTAGACCCTTACCCCCGCCAGACTCGACTATTTAAATATCAATAATTGGCATAAGCAACATTTAGTTCTCCAAATAAATGCACAGACGTGGTAATTTCCGTTTGGGTTCCAAGGAAACCCAATGGACTTTGGACAAGGCTATCCTAAAGAGTCATTATGCGGACAGCATAACTGACTCGGTTAGGTTTGACGGTGATGCATGCACAATTGAATAGAGTAAGGTTTCTATGGGGTATTAGACCAGTACCCTTGAGTGTAAAACTCAAGAGGAAAAGGCACGAAACCGTCGGCTGCACTGCTGATCGACTGGTTTTACCGTAAATACGCCTTTGCCAAATTTAGGGGGTGACAATATTGGAAGGGCGCAACCACTCATTATAAGCGTTGCTATGGTATTTTGTTTGGAACGAGTGGAATATGATGTTAAGGATGCAATTACAAGAATGAAACAAGTTGTCATGCATTTGCACGATCATAAAGTAATGATTATAATAATTGCTCATAATTACGACAGTATCGAAGGAAAGCAGTAAAAGAAAGCATTAAAGAAAAAGAAATAAAAAGCCAAGTCAGTTTCGTAGCAGAAAAGAGATAAAGACATTAAATAAAGGCAGTAAAGAAGCAGTAAAGTCACAAGTAACATGAAATGGTAAAAGCCTAAAGAATTCCCCAGCAGAGTCGCCATGCTGTCGTGCCCCCTTTTTCTAAGGAAAAATCGGGTTTATGACATTTAGGAGGGCAACTCGTTCCCTTTTGGGAATTGGGTTTTCGAATTGAAGAGTCGCCACCTAATGATTAAGGTGCATTAGGACATTAAGAAGGGTTTGAGTTGGAAAACCAGAGTTTGGGTAAGGGCTAGAAATTATCTCAAGGGGAAGGTGTTAGGCACCCCCTAGAATCCACTAGTGTGGTTCCCGGCCATGTTAAATTGTGACTTTAACTAACAAGTAAGCAAATAGAGATCTCAAATAGAAGGGGATTTACACATAATGTTGCAAGTGAACTGAAAATTCGAAATAAAGAAAGCAAAAATTTTGAGGAAATGGTTTAAATTTTTTTGAAAATAAACATAAACATGTAAAGGGAAAGGGGGTCCTAGGTTTATAAGTAATATGGATCACATCAATGCAATACCCGGCAATCACTCTTCAGAAGAGGGGTTGCACGTGATATTAGCGCATCGGTCATCATGTCCATATCTACCCTTCCCACCCCGTTAAGGTATTAAAGCGCGGAATAGTATCGTTACTTATTTAATGCTATTACCTATCCCAATCCTATCAGTCCTGGAGGCTTTTGGGATTACTAATCCTAAAGGGGAGAGAGTTGGGCTTTTAAGGGTTTAAAAGGATAGAATTCTAGGCGACAAACAAAATACATAAGCAATTAGGGGAAAGCAAACAACAGTTAAGGCTCAAACAGGCCTCCTCACTTAAAGGCAAATATATATATAGCATGACTTCAAATACTGGTTATGGTCTGAATTAAATTTAAAAGCATTAGGACGGGCTGCTTTATCATATATTTCTCAGATGAGGAGTCCGAATTAGGCCTTGTCTGGTTGCAGTTTATTAAAACTGACACAGTTAAACAATTACCTACTGCTTGCCTAGGTGGAAGTATACCGATTTTAAAGAAGGGCTACTAATTTTAGAACTAATTAAACTCTGCATATATTAAACAAACATTACTACTGATTTTAGACTTATAGATATAATAGACGAATCAGATTCAGACGGCTGCTCCTATAGGCATGATTTCTAAGCATTATTGATTTTAAAATGATTATATAAGTGTAGGAACCCTATAGGCATAGTATCTAGAATGAGGTTGATTATTATTATTAAACCTATGTTTGCCTAACGATAGATGAATATGCAGAAACAAAAACTATAATTATGATTTCTATATGCAAAAGCTTATAGGCATGGTTTCTAATGCAACAATGAAACAACTTATAGGTAGGATTTCTAAATGCGTAAGTGCAAAAACTTATACATGATTTCAATATGCAGAAACTTATAGGCATGGTTTCTAATGCAATAATGAGACGACTTATAGGCAGGAGTACTATATAATATGCATAATTGGTAAATAGTAATCCTATAAGCATGTTGTCTACCCATATGCATACATAAATGACCCTTTTTCACTAGAAACCCCATAGTTATTTCAAATTATTACAGACCCGAATGAATCAGAAAAGTAGTAAAAAAAATACATCAGAACTTCCAGCTACAACCAAACAGCCTAATTCAGACTCAAGGTCTAACAATATAAGATAAACCAACTTCTAGGATCCGTTTTCCAAAAGCCTTTCTCATATTTGGGATGTGTCAAAGTTCCCAAGAGTCTCAAAGGGGCTCCGAGCAATGCTTACACCCTAAACACTTTGCAAAATTAAGATTATAGTGCAGTATGGAAGAATGAGCCCTCAAATGTCCAAGTTTAGAGGGAACTCAGGGTCCAAAAGCATGGCTCATAAGAGGGGGACATAACTTAGAATCTAAGAGTAAGTGTAAGTGTATAAAAGGGGGAATCAGGGAAAGCCATGGCAGGCTGGTGGTCATGCCCAGCAATTGGGAATGCTGGCACACCCCTGACCAACCTGTTAGCCAAACTTTGGAGTTAGTATCCACTGTGGATCAGGTTATGGCCTAGGCAGTAATTTGGATACTGCCAGGACAAGAACCTTAACTCAAACACATAGAAGGGGATATGGGTAGGAATTCACAATAGAAACAGATGCAAGGAAAGTACATACTCAGCATAACTCATTGAACATGAGCAGTGAAGCAAACAAGAATGTTGGAACTATAAGATAAACACATAGGGGTGAGGCAGGAAAGTTAAACCAGAACATACCAGTTTCAGGAGAAAAGTAAGTAAAACAGTAGTCTTGAAAAAAGCCAAGTTGCAAGCAACGTAGTTCCAGAAAATCTCAAGCAAAGCAAAGTATTGAATTCAAAAACAGTATTGCAAGTGTTGAATTGAAAGTTTAAAGATTGGTAGTGTGAAGGTCGTGTATTGAACTCGTAGTGTGAAGATGAAGTTGTAAGGTGTAAGTAGTAAGGTGTAAGGGCAGTCCCTTTTATAGTGTAGAGAAACAAATAAGAAAAGCAAGGAAATATCATTGAAATTAGTCTCCCTTTGGTTAAGGGATTCTGATTCCAAAGGGTAAAAATTAGTTAAGGAAAGAAGTTTTTAATTAAAACTTTTCAAAGTAGCACAAAAGGGGTAAATACATAGAAGTTATTTAAGGAAAATAATCAACAGTACACTGTATGGCCAAATATGGCAAGGGAATCAATCAAACAGCCATGAATCCAAAATTACAAGTTCAAATTGAATGAACCAAGTCAAGAAAAGTAAAGGAGGTTCAATCGAAGAAAAAATAGTGACAATTCGTCAGCCTTATTGTAATGACCCGGCTGGTTATTTTTAGAATTTACGCCCTGATCCCCTATTAAATATTTTCCCCAAGTCTATTTCTGCTAAATTGAATTGCCGGGATGTTTGGTTTTGAGTTTCGGAGAGTTTTGGGACACTTAGTCCCTAAATGAGAGCTTAGGTGTTAGAAAGTTGTCCGTAGTTGGAACTGTGTGAAGACGACCTCAGAATGGAAATACGATGGTTCCGTTAGCTCCGTTAGGTGATTTCAGGGTTGGGAGCGTGTTTGGAATGTGTGTTGGTGGTCCGTAGCTAATTTAGGCTTGAAATGCCGAAGTTTGAATTTTTGAAGTTTCCGGTCCGATAGTGAGATTTTGATTCGAGGGTTGGAATGGAATTATGGAAGTTGCAGTAGCTCCGTCAAGTCATTTGGAATGCGTGTGCAAAATTTCAATTCATTCGGACATGGTTTGGTTAGGTTTCTGATCGAAAGCGTGTTTTGAGAAAATTTGAAGTTCTTAGGCTTAAATCATTGATTAATTCCAGTTTCCGACGTCGTTTTAGGTGGTTTAAGGATTGGTACAAGTTTGAATGATATTATGGGATGTGTCCGTAGGTTTGGTTGAGGTCCAGGGGGCCTTCGGTGTGCTTCGGATGCTCAACAGGGCATTTTTGTGTTGTTAAAAATTGCAGAAAAAACTGAACTCAGCTGTTGCAGACTTTTCCTCTTCGTGATTGCGGCACTCTCTCGCATTCGTGTAGTGTAATCTTGGAGGGGGCCGTTCCTTCTACACATTTGCATAACCCCTTCCGCATTCGCGAAGCCCTGCTTACTCTTTCATCGCGTTCGCGTAGGCTACCATGCGTTCACGTAGAGCAGCTTCTGGACCTCGCTATTTCCTTCAACGCGTTCGCGTTCCAGATGCCGCATTTGCGTAGCTTCGTGATCCCAGGACTTCACATTCGCATTCTCCCCCTCACTATTGCGAAGGGCATTTTTGACATCTTTTATTTTTCTTCTCCACGAACGCGAGCTCATCTTTGCGTTCGCGATGCATTAAATGTCTGAACAGTATTTAACATTTCAAAATCGAGGGTTAGCCATTTTTATCAAAACACAAGCTTGGGAGCTCGGATTTGGGAGAGATTTCGAGGGATTTTTGAGGGCAACGACTGGGTAACGATTCTCTACTCCTTTATGCTTAAAACCCACTAATTTAATCACGAATTCATCCTTAATTTCAGATTTTTGAATGAAAAATGGGGAAAACTTCATTGACCAAACTATTGAGTTTTGAGTGGGTGTTTTGACCTCCGATTTGGGAGATTTTTATATGGTTAGACTCGTGAGAGTACGAGCATTATGAAAATGTGAAAATTATCCGATTCCGAGACGTTGGCCTGAGGGGCATTTTGATCATTTTACCTAATCTCGCGCCTTAGCTTTGAATTAAATAGTAGAATTAGTTGCTTGTGATGTTATTTACGATATGTAATTGAATTGAATAGATTTGGGCTATTTAAAGTCGGATACCCGTGGCAAAGGCGTGATTTCTAGTTGATTTTAAGCCGGTTCGAGGTAAGTGGCTTGTCTAACCTTGTGTGGGGGACCTTTCCCCTTAGGATATGATATTTGGTATTTGAATGCCTTGTACTTGAGGTGACAAGCGCGTACTTGAGCTAGTTGTTGAAAACCCAATTTTTACTTAAGATATTGAGACTGAGATTCTTTCGTATTTGCTTTATTCTACTTGCCATTATAGCCTGTGTTACATTAGAAAAGCATGCTTAGTTGATTTAAATTGCCCATTTGCTTAAGTTGCCTTAATTGTACTACGTGAAGCATGTTAAGTTAGAACTACCTGTTGCTTATACTTTTGTAATTCATTTCTGAATATCTTCTGGTTGTGGTTGCGCATTTACATTGGGACTACGGATGTGGGATTCCGGTAGCTCCCACTTGTTTGTTTACTTTGGGACTACGGGTTAGATTCCCGGTAGATCCCCCTGCACTTTTACTTTGGGACTACGGGTTAGATTCCCGGTAGATCCCCCTGCACTTTTACTTTGGGACTACGGGTTAGATTCCCGGTAGATCCCCCTGCACATTGATAGTTGGACTACGGGATTATATCCCGGGAGCTCCTCGAACAGTTGATGAAATGGACTACAGGACGGTATCCTGGGAGATCCTCGTTGTTGGTACTGATATTGAGTTGTTTTACTCTGTGTTACCTTATTCTTTGCGTGTTATTGTTGCTTTGTATAACTTGCCTTACTTCATAGTTTTATTCGTTAGTTCTATTTATTTCATACTGTTGCAAGGCTTATTATTATATTTTATCTCAGTAGGGCCCTGGCCTTCCTTGTCACTACCCAACCGAGGTTAGGCTTGGCACTTGCTGAGTACCGCTGTGGTGTACTCATGCCCGTTCTGCGCATGTTTTTCATGTGCAGATCCAGGTACCTCCACTCAGGCATATCACTTTCGAGGCGGAGAGATCTAGCTGAGACTTTGAGGTACTTTTGCCGCGTCTGTAGACCAGGAATCTCTATCTTATTCCGGCTTTAGTAGATAGTCTTTCCTTTCTTTCAGTTGTTAGACATTCTAGAGTTATAGCAGTGTATTACTCTTCTATTAGCCTGTGTTTTCCTGTGAGTTTCCGGGTTTTGGGATGTTGTTATAGATTTTCCATGATGATTGAGTTGTATATGCCGAGCGACACTTATATACAGTTGCTCTTACAGTTGTTCAGACTTAATTATTTATTTTCCGCAAGTTTAATTTGTTTTTCCGCATTAGTAGGCTTACCTAGTCGTAGGAACTAGGTGCCGTCACGACATGCTCATGGTGGGTGAACTGGGGTCGTGACACTTATTAAAAGGATTTCAGAATCAATCACTTAATTGGTGAAAACCTTTTTGAAAGAGGAATTTTTCTCATATATAAATCATACAGATCAAACAAAAGGAATCGTCAGGTTACTTAGAAAAGATATAACATTGCAAGCCTTAGAGTCACAAGCAAAAAGGATTCAAGTGCAGCTACAGACTCATAGTGAGTCTGAAAGCCTAGGTCCCAAAGTGGAACCCTAATACCACTTGCCAAAGAAACCCCCAAATCCTAGGGTTTCGAATTGAGTCAGACATAGAGGTGAGAAAACAGGTCATTGAAAGAGGCTCAGAAGTCTTCTCCAAGGACTTATGAAAGACAAACACACACGATAGAAAGAACATCGATTCAAGGTCATGAGACCATGTTTGAGAAAACTCGGAGTTGAAACAAGTTCAGAAGAAAGAGATGATACGAGTTTTAAGCAAAAGTAGAGAAAATATGCTTAGCAGGAACATAAACAAAACTCAGTAAAGTGAAAAAAATCAAAGAACTCAAACATAAACACATATAGCAAATAATAAGGATTAGCAACACGAATTAACATGCGAGCATAAGAGTAATAGCAAAATAGAAGAGTCTTGCATAATAGAAAAGAAACAAGAGAGCAAACCCATGCATAGTAAAAAGAAAACATACGAGCCTAAGACACACATAAAGAACGAACAGGAAGAATCAGAAAGATATTTGAAGAAACCTTTTCAGAAACCCTAAAATCGAAATTGAACGATTTTGAAAAGGAATTTTGGGGAAAACCTTTAAAAAATGTCAAGTAAAGCCCAGATATATCACAAATCTAAGAAAAATAGGTGAGTACAGAACCTCAGATGGCTTAGAGTTGCAGAGAAAACCCTAGAAAGGAGAAAGGTCTTGAGGAAAGTTTGATCCTGAGTCGAAAAGGCTCATATTGCTTGAACAAGCTAGAAAATGGTCGGAGAAGCCATAGATCTACAGATCTGAGAAGGATCTGAAGAGAACCATCAAAGTCAGGCTTCAATTAATCGAACAACTTAGGTTTAATGGTGATAGAGGGTGAGTACAGGCCATCCATGGCCTGAAACGCCATGGATTCCGGTGGAAACATGGTAGAATAAGGTGGGAGACGATTAGGGTTTCGGAGTGGTTAGAGAGTGTTTGAGAGACGAAGGGGTTTTCAAAGGCGACGTCTCAAATAGAATGAATTAGGTTAAGGGGGTTTGGGAATTAAAAAAGGAAAGGAAGAATTACGGCCGTTGATCATTTTGATCAACGGCCAGGAACAAAGGGGAGCCGGGTGGGATTTTAAATCGGGTCAGGGGTTGGGTAATTTAGGAAATGGGCTGGTTTTAATTTGGGGCGGAATTGGGGTCAAATTGAGGTTAAAATTGAAAGGAAATGAGGCTGTGATTGAAATAGAAATGTGCTAAATGTTAAATAGCCAATTTTCCCCTTTTTATTTTATAAAAATAGTAATAATAATTTTAAAAGCAAATTAAAAATATTGAGCCAACAAATACTATATAAATATTAATCTAAAAATACTGTAAATAATTTTATAATTGTAAAATGCTATTAATCGTAAAATAGGCTATAATTGTAGTGATATGCAATTTAGCTTTAAAAATATCAAATAAATTTGTAAAAATACACAAAAATCACCTTAATTATATTTTGGTTTAAATATGAGAATAGAAATAAATTATTCACCAAAAATAATAATCTTGGGAATAATTATTGGATTTTGTACAGCTAAAATGGACAATAAATTGATTTTAAAATCTTAAAAAAATAGAAAAAAATACCAAAACTCTTGGGCATGCTTATTTATGCATGTACATGCTATTTTTGAAAGTATTTTGTATATAAAAATACATAAGGAAAAATTGGGTATCAACATTCATCCCCCGTTGTATATTCAAATCCCCTATTATGTATATTCATTCTATTTTTCGTTTTTAGCTTCTTATTTATGTTCGTAGCTTTTTGTTTTGTTTTGGATGTTTTCAATAAGCCTTTGATTTTCTTAATGCCACGGTTCTTTCCAAAGGTGGAGTGTTGTGTGAACCGGGTGGCTCTTCCCAATGATGGATGGCGTCACAACCTTCTTAAGGGTTTGAGTCCGTTTTTCTTTTTTGTTTTTAGTAGTTTGTAGTTAAGGGTGCCTTAAGCAAAGCTTCACTTGGTCCTAGCACATTTTCCTTTGATCTTGTGGTCAAAAACAAATTATTGTGTTTAGGATGGTGAAAGTTGTGACCTTGAGACTCTTGTGTTGACTGATAATCATCAAGTGGTTTTTCGGGACCATTGTGTGCTCAAATCATATCTAAGGTCTTTGTGGCCCCCGACTCGATGTCTTTAGCGATCCCTTAGCTTGTGTGGTGAGTTATTGAATTGCGAGTCCAAGTCCCGAGCCATTAGTCTAGAACTTGCCCTGAATATTTTTTGAGGTGAAATCCTAAGTGAATTTTAACTTGAGACATATTATAGGCTCTCCTTGATCCAAATGATAGTTTGAACAGTTCCATAGCCTACCAATGATAAGATCCCTAGTCAACCCTTTTGAGCCTTAGACCTTTTTCTTTCAAGAACCATAATACAAGCCTATACCCGTTCTAAAAGATACTCTCTCTTGGCACCCAATCTTTCCTTTAGCACATGGAAAAAGTATAAGTTTGGGGGAAGAGACGAGGATTGAAACAAAGTGGTAAAAAAGCACAAAAGTGAAGAAAAGGAAAGGCAATGAAAAAGAAAGAAAAGCAAAAAGACAAAAAAATGCTCAATGTGAAAAAGACTACAAAGGGATTCAAGAAAAGCAAAGAAAGAAAGGTGTGGAAAGTTGAAAAAGGATAAAAGGTTTGAAATGCATAAGAAAGAGTAACAATGTGTCTTTCTAACCCCTTAGAGAGAAGTTAAATGACTCAAAGAGTCAAGTGAATTGTGCCAAATGAATCAAAAGAAGTGTTGTAGGGAAGATGGAACCCACTTAAACAAAAACATGTCCTACCCTGAACCAAAAACCTTCACAATGTCTCCACAAAAGCCCTATATGATCTTGAGTTGAATGAAGCTTACATTAGTGGATACTCACATAAGGGGCAAGCATATGGTACTTAGAGCCGGACTTGTGACTTTTTCTTGAGAGAGATGAGTGAATTCCTATTAACCTCATTTTGCGTGTCAATATTCAAAAGGTGAGGTTTGCTTAGGGAGAGATGAGGATGTGTGAGTTTGGGTTCCACAATGACCAAAGTAATTGAAAGAGTTCTTTGATGTGTTGAGTCAACTCTTGATGCTATTGTGTCACACTTAATCCATGATGTTTCAAAGGTTAAATGTTGTTAATGACTCATATGTGCAGAGGGCAATTGTTAGTCCCAATTGATGCTAGTTGAGGTTTCTTTAGGACAACTAAAACTATTCTTGGATTTTCCCTTAAGGGGTGGGTCATATTTTGTTTGCTTGAGGACAAGCAAAAGCTTAAGTTTGGGGGAGTTGATAACTAGGGATTTTGACGCATTTTATACTCCTTTTTGCTTATGCTTTGATCATAAATTCATACAAAATAGTCCCAAAAGGCTCATAAGTTGTGCTTGATTGCAGGTTTGATCAACAAAGTGACAAGATGTCAAAGATCAGCTCAAAAGGAGTGAAACTTGCACAAGTATCAAAGACAAGACAAACTCAGGAAAAACAGGCCTAGTGCGGCCGCACTACACTTTGTGCGGTCCGCACTAGGGAAATTCAGAGAGGTGGCATTTCAAGCTTGAAGGCAGTGCGGCCGCAGACGGTTTTGTACGGTCTGCACTGAAGGCAATGCAGCCGCACTACCATTCTGTGCGGTCTGCAGATCCAAGGTTCAGAGAGATGCCAAGTTCAGAAGTTGAAGCATGTGCGGTCCGCATTCCATTCTGTGCGGACCGCACTAGAAGCCCATTCTGTGCGGTCCGCGGAGCCTGGGTTCAGAGAGTTTCAAAGCCAAGAGCCTAGTGCGGCCGCACACCATTTTGTGCAGTCCACACTGACCCCGCAAGAGCAATTTTGTTCAATTTTTCCAGCTTAGTATAAATAGAAGCTTTTTTTTTCATTTTTAGGGTATCAGACGTTATCAGACTGTAGCTGCGCTCGTGAGACGATATTTCTTAGCCATTTTGGGCATTTTTACTTAGTTTTTATCATTGAATCTTTGTAATTACTTTAGCAATTAATTAATGTCTTTATCTTCATCTATTTCTCTATTTTTCTCTTCAAGCATGAGTAGCTAGACCCATTAGCTAGGGTCGTGGCTCAACCCTAGTGTGGGTTATTGATGAGTGTTGAAATTTAGGGCTAGATTGACTATGGGTGTTTGTTATTTGGGTTAATTTCATGGTTTAATTTATGAATTGGTGGTTGCAAACACTAGTTTGTGCTTAGTTGACTTGGGCTCCTCTTGAGAAAGAGAGCCTAAGTTTACGAAATTGATCCAACAAGGAATTGGAATGGACTTAAGAGAATTGATAGTCCTAATTAAAGGTTTAAACCTCGAGATAGTAATACCTGACTTGAACCCTAGTTGCTTGAGCAAATATGCATACCCAATTGGTCTTGAGAAAGTCAATTGGGAAAAATCACTCTTTCTACCAAGAGGTGTAGAGTGGGTAGTATTGAGCAACGATTATAGCATATTTTCCCAATCATGTCAATCGTGTCTTAGATGCAATTACCCGTCAATTGGCCACCTAGGTGAAAGTCACTACCCTAGTGCCCTTTAAACCATTCGATGCAACTTGTAGCAATTCACTCTTAGCATAATCTAGTTGCACTTATAGTTTCTAGTTTGATAATAGTAGATTATAAAGAAAACCCAAAAATGAATAGAATTGATATTTGGAACCAATACGCAATCCAAAACTAAATGGATACTCGACTCCAATCCTAGCTCTCTGTGGAAATCGATCCCGATCCAAAATCGGGTAAAAGCTATTGCGACCCTCTCTCACTACTTTTTAGTGGTGTAGAGTTGGCAGCGATTAGTCCGCAGCCCCGTGTCTCTACTATCTTGTCATTTCTATGTCCTTCAAACATTTGTACTAGATATTGGGATTAGCAGATTTGTATCATGGTCTATAGATGCTCGTGACTTGTGACATCCTGGTTAGGATTGTTTCGGGTTAGATTTTCCGCATTGTTATCTATATTATCGCTATTCAGTATTATTACACCATGTTTAGACTATTTCTGTGATGATTAACTGCTTTAAAAGATGAATTGGGTTAGACTGGCTGGCCTTGTCTTCACGAGAGGCGCCATCACGACCGAATTCGGGGTTAGGGTCGTGACATTAATAACCACTAAACAATAGTGGTTTGTAAAAATTTCTCTACATTATATAGTTATCGTTAAAGATGAATTCACACAAGTTCAATTGAGAACTTTAGACATGGTATTTCAGTTCTGTTAATTTTTGCAATTATCAGGACATGACGTTATTTAACTTACCGAGAATATGACTATGGATATGAAGGTATGAAGGTCGAAAATTAGAGTAGAAGATTAGTAGGTAGTCGTGTGTCTCCCTTGTCCTGACCAGTATTATTAGTGTTAGTCTTGTATTCTTTTTTAAGTTTCTATTATTATTTGTTGGTTCTTTCGCTTCCGTATTTTATTATTTTGCTAATGCTACTGCTTTTATTTTTTATTTTTCCTTGAACCGAGAATCTATTAAAAACATCTCTACCTTCTCAAAGTAGGGGTAAGGTCTGCCCCCACTTACACTATATTAGTTATTGTTGCCATTTTTGCAATTATAGACAATATCTAAGGCCAATTATATTTAAATTCAACCCCTTGTTTGAGTTGCTTGCAACAAGCGAACCATAATCATTAAAATTGGTACTTACCAACAAGGTAAGTACTAGCAAGAATTTTTCTTAATTCTAATTAGTATTTTTTCTATCAAAATTTAGATCACAAATTTTTAAATTTATTTTCTTTTAAAAATTTATTGACCAATCAAATAATACTACATTGGGTATCTCACTTTGCACTAGGGGTGTACAAACCGAACTAAAAAATCGCACCAAACCTAAAAGTCAAATCAAATCAATTAAAAAATCTGATTAGGTTTGGTTTGATTAAGTTTGGTATTGAATAAAAAAACCCGAACCAAACCGACTTATAAATATATTATTTTTAATTATACTTTTTAAGACTTTTCATAGAATTTTCTTTTAAAATATTTATAAATATTTGCAATTCTCTTATGGAATGTAATATTTAGTTAAACATAAAATGCTCTATTTTTATTAACTTTAAATAATGGATTGTATGATTACTTTCTTATCAAGTGTTAGTGAAATTCGTTAATCTCTTTGTTCTTCCATATTCATATGTCAAGATCTATTAAATTCTTATATCTTTTTCGAATTTGAAGTGGTATTTCGATAATTTCAAAACATATGTATCATATTGATTTTTATGTTTAATTATTAAATTCAGTAGACCTCACTTGTATGATTATACTGGGTTGTTATTTTTGTTGTTGTAGTTATTAAATTCAGTTAACTTTGAAAGTGTACATCAACAAAAAATTATTGTCAGACGACTAAAAAATAACTATCATATGTTACTAAGAAAATTCTCTCTTAAGAACATGTTAATAAATCATATATTTGTCAATCTTTTTTTACTAAACATATATTTATTTATCAAAAAAATTAACAAAGTAATATTGAAATAATATTCATGTAACAAAAAATCCGAAAAATCCGACAAAATCGAACCAATCCAAATCGATTAATTGTTTGACCAAAAATATAAATCTTGGCTCAAATAATTAATTTTAATTAAACAAAGATTAATCTTAGTTAATAATAATATTCTCATATCTAATCGAAAGGCGTTTATGAAGATAATAATGACATGATGTAATAAATGCCTTTTGATTATCAAGAAAAATAGCAATGTGTATGATATTCAATAAATGACAATAAAATGGCACTTATGTAATTAAGAGAAATAATTTAATCAACAAAGGGTGGAATAAATGAACCTTCCACCTGACAATGATTGAACGATGGATCCTCAAATAATCGAGGATCTCTCGAAACTAATGGTGAAGGGCATATGAGAATCTTAGTGAAAAGTAAAGTCTTGTATTGAGTGAAGAACGAATCTTTTCCAAAGTGTTGTTCGTACAAATGAATCTCACATGTCTCTAATCTCGCTCTTTTTTTTCCTATTTTTCTTCCCCAAAAACCTAATAGTACAAATGTAAGGAATATTCGCTAGAATATCCATTAGAACATTCTTTTTCATATTCAATCTTGAAAAACAGCTATTGCTGTAACGACTCGGCCGGTCTTTTTGAATATTGTAGCCCCATTCTCCCATTTTCTACTTAATCTATGTTCAATTATAATTATGTGACTTGTCGGGGAGGTTTCAGAATGAATTGGAACACTTAGTTTCAAGAATTTAGGCATAAGTTGGAATAATTGACCGGATAATGAATTATGTGAAAACGACCCCGAATAAAATTTTGATGGTTCCAATAGCTCTGCATGGTGATTTCGGACTTAAGAGTATATCCGAATATTTATTTTGAGGCTCGTAGTTATATTGGCTTGAAATAGAAAAAATAGAAAATTAAAAGTTTGGAAGTTTAACCAAGAGTTGTCCTTTTGATATCGGGGTCGGAATCCGGTTTTAGAAATTGGAATAGGTTAGTTATATCATTTATGACTCGTGTACAAAATTTGAATTCATTCCGGATTGATTTGATAAGTTTCGGCGCAAATTATGGAATTTGGAAAATTCATAAACTCATAATTTGATTCGAGGCACGATTCGCAATATCGATGCTGTTTGACATGGATTAAGGCCACGACTATGTTCTTATTGTAGTTTAAGACGTGTTGGTATATTTGGTTAAGGTCCCGAGGGCCTCGGGTGAGTTTCGAATGGGGTTCAGACGATTTGAGATTTGTTGAAGTCGCTGGTGCATGTTGGACACGGTTTCCCCAACCATTGGGCATGGTTCAAAAGCTGTAGAAACAAAGGTTTTGAAACTCGTCACGGTTCATCAAATCTCACGGTTGACCTTATGGTTGGGACTTTGTACCCATTTTAAGTTAATTCGGGGCTCATTTTTCCCCATTTCACTTGGACGAGTTTTGGAGCTTTCCTCCACGTTCTCAAGACCCCTAACTCCTCCGATCTTCAGGGTAAGAAATCCCCTTTGTCTTGGTGGGAATCCTATCATTTCCATGCTAGAACTAACTCAATCCACCATAAAATACCTAGATTTTCAAGGAATTACTTCAAGAACTCAAAGGAGTGTTTTGCAAGATTTCTTCCAAAAGGTAATTCTTCACCCCTAAACAAACGTTACAGATTTATTATGATTATGTGAGCAAAAAATAAGTATTTGCACTTTGGATGGTGTTTGGAAGCCATAGATGCTTAACTTAGATAATTGGGTGATGTAGAGATTTTTGTAATGAGTTAATTAGTAAAATTTGGTGGATGTGAGTTCATTGATGATTGTAATGGTGCTAAAGAAGGTAGTTAGTAGACCAAGGATGTTGTAGTATCTTTTTTTGGTGGAAAGGAGGGATTGTTGGAGGAGGAAACACCATTACTAGTGGTAGTAAAATGTTATGCACTCTAGGTGTTTGAGAAAATGCCTAAATGACCTAAAATATAGACTTGTTTACTAATATTGGTTCAATTGAATTATGCTAATGTAGATTGAAGTTGTAAGACTAGTTAAAGGTTTTAATATCACTAAAGATCTAAATCAAGAAAGCTCAGTGTGTAGCGATTTTTGCAGAGGGATTTTCAAGGAAATATTCATCTGGATCTGAGCCATTCAGAGTCGGATAATCGCGGAAAAGGCTTACTAGTGGATTGAGTTAACGTGTTTTGAGATAAGTAATATTTCTAAACTTAGTTCTGAGGGTATGAATCCCCGAATTTTGTGTTATACAATAGTTGGAGGTGACCTACATGCTAGGTGATGAGCATGGGCGTGCACCCTAGAAGTTGTGATTTAAATAAATTCTGTGGAGTTGTAACATTAAAGAATCATGTTATTTTCCGTGTATCCTCCATATGTTAGAGAAATTGAGTTGAGGCTCGTATTAAAGATTATGTTCAAGCTATGTGCCGATATTTTGGGACCCATGGGGTCGTGGATCTGTTGAATTAATTGTTTTAAAAATGTACATTTCATACTTAGTCATGTTTATCCATTGTGAGGATATTTATAGAATTGGGGATGCTCGCCTGCAGCAGATTATATCGGCTATATATATGGGGGATGGATCTTACTTAGGCTAGATTGACCATATACCGTACTGAGTGACCGAGTAACTTGTGATCTTGAGTACACGATGTTATCTACAAAGATGTCAAAGTCCTCATATCATCCGGAATTGATCTATTTCACTTTTACTGAGTTTAACTGTTGAACTTAAAAGCATTCCAACATTTCAGTACTGTTATTTCTATACTGGACTGTACCTGCGGAGTTCATCACTACTTTCAGCCCAGAGGTTATTCTTATTACTTATTGAGTTGTTTGTACTCATACTACACCCTGCACCTCGTGTGTAGATCCAGGTACTTCCGGATACGACGGTTGCTAGAGTTGAGGACTTATTTGTGGGAGACTATCAAGGTAGCTGCTAGGCGTCCGTTGACCATGACTCTCTTTCCTTTCAGTTATTGTACTGTTCTATATTTTAGACAGTGTTTTTGTCAGCTAGACTTTGTTATCATTTAGCTGCTCATGTACTCAGTGACATCAGGTTTTGAGAGTGTATCTTGTATTAGTATTTGTGGAATCTTTATTAGACCTGAATATTATGTTTTTAGTATTTAAAAGAAATGGTGTTCTGTTGAGATTGTCGGCTTGCCTAGTATTGAGATAGGCGCCATCACAACAGGTGGATTTTGGGTCGTGATATTTACAACTGTATCGCTGGTATTCGACCATGATCCTCATTGATGACTTAACTACGGCCATCCTAGATTTCTCAACTATGATCTTTATTGATGACTTGGCAGCGACTTTCCTAAAATTCTCGACCATGATCCTCATGGATGACTTGACCGAGACTTTCCTAGACTTCTTGATCACGGGCTAGTGCGACTTTTTGGACCATTGTATACGGTTAAAATTGGACTCGCCCGATTTTACTGCTTAACCAAGACAAAAGGAATGGATCGAGGATCGGCCTCATAGCATATCAGACCGAGATGCGAGGATAAAGTACCGAGTTTGGGATTCGAGGTACCTGTCAAGACCGAGACTAGTAACGATCGAGTTCGAACGGGATATACATCGAGCAAGACTGAAGATAGCATAATAACAGAAAGGCGAGATATCCGTGACTGGTCTAATATCATGGTGGAAATCTCGAAACATATCAAATCAAGGGCGGTTGTTTAGCTAATCATAGGATTTCCTTCTGTAATTAGAATTATACCGTAATTAGGATTCTCCCACCATATAAAGAGGGTCTTCACCATTTGTAATCATCTTACATTAATGCATATCAAAGCAATACAATACTTTTTTTCTCTTATACTCTCTTGTTCATCAGTTTATTTTAAAACTCTATTCTCACTCACTCAGTTCAAGGGCGATCTAGATCGATAACTGAATTGCATTTCAATACTGGTTTTCTTTGCTTTGTTGTTTATTTCTACTATTAATCATCATATTTGTCAACTAGTGCTAGGTGAAATTACGTATCCTTAAAACCACTTATAAGTTTAATTATGATACGATTTAAGGGTAAACAGTTTGGTGCCCACTGTGAGGCTAAGGATAATAGTTATTGCTTGGTAAAAATTTTGTAACACACATTATTTTACGCTTGTTCTTTGAAGCGTCTTTGATTTCAAAATCAACATGTCAAACTCCAAAGCAGCACCCACACACATAGACAATGGCCTTGGTCTTCATGGCAAGAACAAAAACATAGCCGCTCTAGGAAATAGAGTACCTCCAGTTAACCCCAATGGAGCTCTGACCATGGACCCAATCGACGTCAGCTCCCATATTACCATTAATGGGAATTTGGGCGTCGACCTTGAGAATAGCGTTCGCAGAGATGCTCAAACAACCGATCAGAATGCACAGAGTGGTAAAAAAGGCGAAATTAGCCTTCGAATAATATTCGAGATATTGTAAACCCAACAAACGGCAATAGCGAAACTCCAAAATCACAATTGTGCACCAAACATGATCAAACTCGAGCCATCACAAGAAGTTGTTCATAGAGCCGAATCGGTGCCGAAGAGATCGAATGAAGGAGAATCAGAGAATAATCCCACTATTGTAAAAATGCTCGAGGAATCAAACAAGCGAATTGAGACAGGGATAAAGAAGATCAAGGAAAATGATAAAAAGTTCGAAACTTATAACTCTAGGGTCGACCAGATCCCTGGGGAACCATCGGTATCGAAAGGACTTGATTCCAAAAAGTTTGTCCAAAAAACTTCCCCCCCGAGTGCGGCTCTGAAGCTAATCCCAAAGAAGTTCCATATGTTTGAAATTCCGAAGTATAATGAGACGAAAAATCTAAACAAACACGTCACCTCATATACGTGCGCCATTAAGGAAAATGACTTGGAAGATGACAAAATTGAATCCGTATTGCTGAAGAAATTCAGAGAAACTCTATCGAAGGGTGCCATGATTGTCGACGCCCCCTTTTTATAAAGTGAAATTGGGTATACGACATTCGGGAGGACAACTCTATTCCTTTGCGAGAATTGGGTTTTGGAGTTTGGAGAGTCACCACCTAATAATTATAGTGCATTAAGAAACTTTTAAGAAAGATTTGAGATGAAGAACCAGAGTTTGGGTAAGGGCTAGAAATTATCTCGAGGGAAAGGTGTTAGGCACCCCTCAAGATCCACTAGTGTGGTTCCCGGCCATGCTACAATTATGACTTTAAGGAAACAAATAAAAGTCTCAAGTAGAGGGGTTTTCACATAGTATTGCAAACAAGTTTAAGAGTTTGAAAAAGAAAAGGAGTAGAAAGTATAGGAAGTTAGTTTGAAAGAAAACTTAAAAAGAATAACAAGTAAAAAAAAAAAGGAAAAAGGGGTCCTAGGTTTGTAAATAATATGGATCACATCAATGCAATACCCGTTGTACACTCCTCAAAAGAGGGGTCACACGTGATATTAGCGCACCGGTCATCATATTCATATTCTACCCTTCCCACCCCGTTAAGGTATTAAAGCGCATAATGTCTTGTTACTTATTGCATGCTAGTACCTGTCCCAATCCTATCAGCCCCGGAGGCATTTGGGACTACTAATCCTAAAGGGAAAAGGGAGTTTGGGTCCTTTTGAGAGTTTTCAAAAGAGAAAACACTAGGCGACTTTCACACCTCCTTTTTTCGCTACTACACCCCGTAAGGGCGTATAATAAAGGGAGTTTTTCCAATTAAAGGACAATCAAAACGAGATTTATTATTAAAATTCAGAGTCGCAACTTGGGAGATTAATGGTGTCCTAAGTAACCAGTTTGAATCCCGAATCGAGGAAAAGGTTTGACTCTATTTAACAGTCGCGAACCAGAAATCCGGGTAAGGAATTCTGTTAACTCAGGAGAAGGTGTTAGGCACTCCCGAGTTCCGTGGTTCTAGCACGGTCGCTCAACTGTTGTATTTGATTTTATCTGATTTCAAAAAATCTTCTAACTTATGTGCCTTTTATTAGTAACCCGATTTTTTATATATTTATTTTTTTAATAGGAATTGCAACGTCGTAAAAACGTATCTCGAACCACGTCGCACCAGTGCACCCGTGGCTTTTGACACATATCGACTTCGTTGAGATTTAGATTTGGGTCACATAAATGTGCACCCGTATTTAGGAAGGTAATATTATTAAAATA
>MU719986.1:0-24937 GCA_026770625.1 Nicotiana glauca
TGAAACATTCTTGAGTTCCTTTGAACTCTCAAGTATTTGCTGAAGAACTTGAGTTTGCTTCTGCTGACTTCTGGCTGTTTACTTGCTCTTATTGTCCTGTTATTATAGTGTTTGCAGTTGGTATGTCACTCTTAATTAAATAATGTCCCTCCACTATGTGATTACTTTACTCCTAGCCTGTTATGCTTTCTTGCACTATGCATCCTAGTCTGTTATGCTTTCTTTCTTTATGTTTCTGCACTCTTAGTCTGTTATGCTTTCTTTCTTTATGTTTCTGCACTCTTAGTCTGTTATGCTTTCTTTCTTTCCTTGTGTTTCTGTAAATGCTTCTCTATGTGAGTCCCTTCCCTATAACCCCTTTGTATGAGGGTATAGTTCCAGTCATAGCAGCATCATATTATTGCTGCCCATGACTTCGAACTAAGTTCTTTTGAACTCTTACTCAAATCAATTCCCACTCCCCTTTCCCCTTTATGTGCTGAGCCTTGACTCAAGTCTGGTGGTGTCCTGATCACCATCCAGACTCAGGTCTAACCTCTAAGGTCTGCTCTTAATTTGTTTGGACCAAGCAACTGGTCAGGGGTGTGCCAGTCTACACCCATGGCTGGGCATGCCTACCATTTGCTATGGTTCCCTAATCCCTCTCTCACTTTGCACTTATTCCTAGTTCTAAGTTCTGCCCCCTCCCTTTGGTAAGCCATGCTTTGGGACCCTGGAGCTCCCTTTGAACTTGGATGCCTGAGGGCTGGCTATTCCACACTGCACTATTCTGTTCTAATTGTTATCCAGAGTATAAGCACTGCCTGGAGCCCTTGAGGCTCCTTGGAACTCTGAAACACTTTGGATAAGAGAAGGCTTTGGAAATCTGGATTTCGGAATTGGTTAAACGCATGTTGTTGGACATCAAGATTGAATTAGGCTGCTTGGATCCAGCTGTTAGCTTTTGATGTATCTTTAATTTCCAGTTTGATTTGTAATAATCTTTGTATGAAACTTGGGGAATATAGTAAAAGGGTGTGGGAGGGGTTTACTTTCTTGCATCAATAAAAGGGTAGATATCATGTCTTTAGGACTTTAATTTCCTTACTAGACATCCTGCCTATAGGTCTGTTTAACGTTTTAATTCAGTCACCTAGATGCCATGCCTATAGGGTTTAACGCTTAATCATATTGCAAGTCATTAGAAATCCTGCCTATAGGACTTAATATTCATGTAATCAGTTGCATATAGAAACCATGCCTATAGGAAGTGCATATGCGTTAGGCAAACCGTAGGGTAATCAAACAATCACTCTTTCATCAGTTCAACAACAGGTCTTAAAATCAAATATAGATATCATGCCTATAGGAATTCGTCTCAAACTCGCCTGATTCGTTTTAAGCAATAACGTTCTGTCAACCGGTCTTTAACGTTTTAATGTCATGTTTTCAATAAAATTCTCATAAACCAGTATGTTTTTTTACTCCTCAAATCTGCATCCTTCTTCAAAAACAGTTCTTTTAAATCTTCTGCCTAAATGTTTTACTCGGTCCCTGAAACTGTCTTTCGAAAATAGTTCTGCAACTCGTCTTTCCCTTAAAATATTCTCACTTTCTGGAACTCTTTCACAACTCTCCTGTGTTTTACTCAAACAGTCTTTATTTTCTCCTTTAGCTCTTCTGCATTAGTCCATTCATTTCTTTTTTGAAATCAGTACTTTCTGAATAAATCATTTAAAATACTTTAATTCCTGACAATATGATCCAAGTTGCCTAATGCAGACTTTCTGTCTAAACGTATGTATTAAACCAATTCGCTCACTGCTTAATTTTTAATTTTTAAAGACCAAACCAGTATGTGTAAAGGCATGCCAAACTATATGTTATCTGATTTATGGGGTTTATGTGAGCCTTTCCTGCTTGTTTGTTCATTCCCTCTACTTGTTACTTGCTTTTTTGAATGTCGATTAGAAATTTTGTCCTTTAAACTCCATAAAGGCCCCATCCCTTTCTTCCCCTTTTAGGATTAGAAGTCCTAATATCCCGGGACTGATAGTTTGGGACGGGTAGTAGAATGCAATAGGCAAACGATACCATTCCGCGCTCCAATACCTTAATGGGGTAGGAATGGTAGACATGGAGATGATGATTACACAATAACACTATGTGCACAATCAGGAGCCGGTGTTGTGAGAATGATCCATGTAATATATAAACCTAGGACCTCCCTTTCCCCTTTATTAGTTTAATAATTTTTCAAAATTTTTAAAAGATGTCCAGTCTTCAACTTCCGTTCCTTGTACTTCTTTCAAGTTACTTATACCAATTATTTAACCCCTTTCCTTTACTTGTATCTCTTCTTTAATCATAAAAACTATTTCCTTCCAAATTTCAGCACTTCTAAATCCTTTTCACATTCTTATTTGTAACCATTTCCAATGTTTGCAATGCTTGTTTGTTTATTTGTTTACTTGCATTTAAAGTCACAATTGTAGCATGGCTGGGAACCACACTGGTGGATCTTGAGGGGTGCCTAACACCTTCCCCTCGAGATAATTTCAAGCCTTTACCCGAACTCTGGTTTTCAATCTTTATTTCTTTTAAAGTGTCCTAATGCACTTTATTCATTAGGTGGCGACTCTCCAAACTCTTAAAACCCAATTCCCAAAGTGGGAAAAGAGTTGTCCTCCCAAATGTCGTGAACCCGATTTCACTCTTTAGGGAAAAAGGGGGCGTCGACAATCCTTACCATACCGATTCGGTCCACTAACAAGCTACTTCATTTATCTAGGTTTCCTTCTAATTCATTTTCAACTTGATATTCCTTCTTGCTGTAGCACCACAGTTCCTCAACTCAGGCTCACTACACGAGACCCAAGCACAAGACCACACTGTCTAAGACCCACAAGCCACTGAATACTCTCTCAAATATTCCCAGGAACACCACATTCCCAAAATAATGTACTAGGAAGAAATTCCTGTGAATGCAACTCCGCTACCTTTATTTTCCTGATACTGATGCATAGAATCCCATAATTAACATAAAAATACCACAAGTCTTGATATTTTCCAATGAAAACACAGTCTCTAACCACATACACAACCTTAAAACACCTGATCGTTACATGTAAAATCTTGAACACATTAGAATCATTCTCGAAAGTCATTCACTCTTATTCAAACTGCAAATTACCTGACTCAATGAACAGAACCACTCGTGCCTTATTAGAACCCTGACACCGCAGGATATGATCTCATTCCAATACAAACAAACATCTTCCTTCTCTATGCACTAAGCATTCTTTATCATCAACAACTCAAGACATCCTATTATTTTCACACATCTACGAAGCACCATATAACCTTTGTAAAAAAATTTCTTCACTTGTGACATCCTCAGCTAAATTTCTGCAACCAGAACTGATCCGCCAGCATACCTCGAAAAGGAACCAACATAGCACATAACTGTACAATCAACTAATCAGCAGAAACCTCCCCAACTTGGCTCGAATCCATATATCAGGACACACTCAATAACTCATAATACTTTTACTCTAATGATGCCACAATATCATAGTGAGATTAAACTCAAATCGTCTACAAGTTTGTGAAAACACCGATCATCTAGTACCGTAATCCTCTACAAATCTCGCATTCATCCCCACATCAGTTGAGTCCACTCTCTTAAGCGACCCGAATTTTCAAATTTCAGCACGTACCCTTCAATTACACATGAGATCTTCTAACATACACATAAGGATCATACCACTTAAGAACACTCCACAGGAGATATCCCACCTGTTTTGCCTCAATTTAGTATTTCAGCATGCCTTCCACCATCATATACGTTACACAGTCATTTAGTCTTCCTGGGTCTGAACTCATTCCGCCACATGTAATGCACTTCACTCCCCAACTAGGAGACACAAAAATATTCTTCATGCGCCCATATTCGGGCTACACATCAAATCACAATAGGAATCGAATCACTTAACAGTTCATCTATTATCCAACAGACTTCTTCGTTACTACAAAGTCATATAAATACATCTCGCAGTACTAACATACTCATCACATGAATACCAAACTGCAATTCCGGCTAATAGGGACAATACCGAACATATAAGTTCAAAACACTTGCTCACACAATCAGCACCTCGGTGCTCAAGCCATAGGCAAAGATCCGGCCTCAAGTCCTCCAGACTGGCCCAACATCAAACTCACGGAGATCACATCTCGCCCCTTGATCGGGGAATCATAAGCCATCAAGGCACATACAATACTGAGAGCTCATGTGCGCATACAGACGTGAGGAAGGAATTTCAAGAGTTATATTCCAAGCTGAATCAAGTACGCACGATAAGAATTCCAAGAATGGGAAGTTTTCCTAAAGAATCTGCAGCCTCTTGAGGATAAATACAACGTCTCCATACCGATCCACGAGACTCTACTAAACCTGCTTATCACTCGCGAGACCTAGTAACCAAGGCTCTGATGCAAATCACGACCCAATTTCCAAACCCGGTCGTGATGGCGCCTCTCGTGAAGACAAGGACAGCCAACAGAACAACGACGCCTCTTTCAAAATTATTAAACATAAATGAATAGATAAATACAACTTAATGATAATAATAATCGATATCTACAACCCAACACAGCCCGACCGGGGTATCACAAGTCACGAGAATCTAAAGAAAATCTGAACACAACTACAGGGCCAATAATATACAAAATAAGATTTAGAACCAAAAGACGAAGTCCGGTGCCGCAAACGCCGGCGGTCACCTTGCTCAGCTACGATAGCAAATCCTCAATCAGCTCAACCCGCTACCGGGTAACAATTTCCTGCAACTGCATGCGAGATGCAGGGAGTAAAGTGAGTACTCCAATTCAGTGAGTAATGAGAGTACATAATAACTGAGCAGCAAGAAATCACGTAAGGCACTCTATCATGCTATACAGAACAGTGCAACCCTTTGAGAAAACAGTAAAATCGTGAAATCCTTTAGAAAATACCTGGGCTCAGTTAAAACCTCTTTGAAAATATCTTTTTCAACAGTTAAGCAAATGAATGCGAAACAAATAGTACGAGTCATCATGTAAGTCAGCTCCTCGGGCACAACACTCCACTAACAACTAATACCAGGGTATCCGGTAGACAGTGCAAGAAGTAGAATGGTTGCCAATGAAATGAGAGTGCTAATTGTCATGCAACGTAGTACAAACAGAAACTAATGCATGAATGCAATGTAATGCATATGACCGCTGCGGCGCGCAGCCCGATCCATTTGGGTACCCGCGCTCACTATAGGGGTTCAGACTCCGGATAAGCTCCTACAGCCCAAGCGCAATATCAACATAGCATCGCTGTGGCGTGCATCCCGATTCATCCTCAGTCCAAAACATGCACATAAGCCACTCGGGCAATATTAAAGTAATAGCTCTCAGCTCAAAATGTCAGAAAATGTAGCTTAAGTTTCAACTCTTAGAAATATGGCTGAACATTTCAAAAACAGTGTTTAAACTCAGGACTGAAATCAAATAATATGTAAAGTAATATGAAAACAGAGATATCAATCCCTGAAGGATTCACATAGTTGGCACGAAGCCCAAACATGGCAATCAACCCAATATTATGATGATAACAAGTAGTTTCAGTCAAATACGCAGTAATTTAATCAATCGGGACGGACCAAGTCACAATCCTCAGTGGTGCTATACCCCAGGCCCACTATCATGCATGCAAGTCACCTCAATATAGCACTACGATGTGCAATCCGGGGTTTCAAACCCTCAGGATATCATTTACAAGTATTACTCACCTCGAACCGATGAAATCTCTAGCTCACGGCGCCTTTGCCCCTCAAATCGGCCTCCACGCACGTCGAATCTAACCAAAATCAGAGCGAATACATCACAATATTCCAAGGGAATAATACCCAATCGAAAACAATCAAAATATAGCAAAAATCTCGAAACTAGTAAAATCCGAGCCCCGGGCCCACTTCTCGAAAAATCAGGAAATTAACACTGCCGGATTCCTTATCTCGCCACGAGTTCATAGGTACCAAGAACTCTCAAATCCGAGCTCAAATGGCTTATCAAATGCCCAAATCACAAGCCCTAATTCTTCAATTTTAGGCTTAATTTCCATGAATTTCTAGATGGATTTCACAATAAGAACGAGTTTTAAGTTCAAAAATCTTACCTCCAATCGATTCTCCTTGAACCCCTCTTCATTTTCCTTCAAAAAGTTGTCAAAAAGTCCAACAATGGAGGAAAAATGACCCAAAATCGCGGATGAAATATTTTTAACATTCTGTCCGGGTACTGTAGCTAACACCATGCGATCGCATTAGAGCTCCTGCAATCGCATAGAACAAAATTCCCTGGCACTGTAGCTAACCCTATGCGATTGCATAGAACAAAATTCCACCTCCAAATTTAACCCTATGCGATCGCACACCAACTCCTGCGATCGCATAAAACAATTTTCTACTAAAAATTTCGGATCAAATTTACACTGTGCGATCGCATGACTACCTATGCGATCGCATAGAACAACAAAATAACCCCTCGAATTACTTCTATGCAATTTCATCCACTCTCCTGTGATCGCATAGAGCAAAATACTGTAGCACTGACCAACAATTTTCTGCAGGAGCCAAAGTCCGAAAAACCTCCCGTTAGCAATCTGAAATTACCCCGAGGCCCCCGGGACCTCAACCAAAAATACCAACACCTCCTAAAACATCATACAAACTTGTTCCAATCATCAAAATGCCTCAAACAATGCCAAAACCATTAAATCACATCGAATTCAAGCCTAAGTTTTTCCAAATACTTCTGAAACACGCATTCGATCAAAAACCAACCAAACGACGTTTGAATGACCTGAAATTTTGAACACACATCACAAATCACATATCGAAGCTACAGCAACTCTCGAAATTCCATTCCGACCCTCGGATCAAAATCTCACCTATCAACCGGAAATCGCCAAATTACTAACTTTGCTAATTCAAGCCTAATTCTACACCGGACCTCCAAAATCAATTTCGATCGCACTCCTAAGTCACAAATTACCTCCCGAAGCTAATCAAATCACCGAAAATTACATCCGAGCCCTATAACTCATAAGTCAACGTCCGATTGACTTTTCCAACTTAAGTCTTCCTTAAAGAGACTAAGTATCTCATTTCTTATCAAAACCAATCCAAATCAACTCTAACACACCACATACCGATAATGAAATATGAAGAAGCATAAAATGGGAGAAACGGAGCAGTAACACCAGAGACGACGGGTCGGGTCGTCACATCAAAATTGTTAGTATTATTTTTCTTTTTCAAATTTAATTTATCGTGTCAACTTAAATATTAGTTTCAATATTTTTAACTATTTATATAAAGAGACCTAAACCTAAAAATAATTGGAAGTGCTCGAATTGATATTATTTTTCTTATATAAATATGTTATATTATTTTTCTTTGAAATAAACAAGTATTTAATACAAAAATTTTGTTGATTTCGAAATCCTAGATATTACGGGAAAAATTAAATAACTATATATTTTTAAATAACTTAATATTATTTTTTAAATAAATTTATATTCATTGAGACAGGATACACGCGCAATGCATGTATCTCATCTCGATGAATATACATTTTTTAAAACTTACATAAATATTATATTAAAAGTATATTTGAGTTAATTATAAAAATAAAAATTAAAATAAAAGTTATAAGCATATGAAAATAATAATTATTGATCTTATTTAGCTAATTCAATAAAGTCAAGCTATCATTTATTGAATGAATATAAAAAGAAAGAAAAATAATAATTGCAACTTCTTTTGAATACCTTTTATCTTATGGTATATCCTTATTACTTCAACTTAGCCTTTTTAGCAATTTAACTTTTAATACTATATTATAATATTGTTCTATTTTCTTATTTCTTTCACGGGAAATGCTCTTATTGTGTAAAAAAAATTGTGTATCTTAAGAGTTATATCAACTTGACAAATAAGTTTACTTATATGATAATTTTGAAACAAAAAATTGAATTGACTTTGTTGCTGCTTTATTAATTCAAAAACTTAATTATTTGTTGAGAGTTCATGCTTTTATGATAGCATACATGATATAAATTATTTTCGAACTTTTTCTACTCGAGCCTAATATTATTTTCTTTATCGGTTTATGTAATATTAAAAACTACATTTACTTGGTGGCTAAGTCACTCTTTCCCTATAAATAGAGGGTTCTATTCCATTGTAATTCATTTCAAAATCAATAAGAATTCTCTCTCCCTATTTTTCTTTGCAATGATGTTCTTCTTCTTTTATTGTTTTATAACACGTTATCAGCACGAGACTCTAACCAATTGGGTAGAAGCTTTGTGATTGGGAATAATGATTGTCGATTGTTCCATGAACTTCCTTCATGATTAAATTCTGAATTTAAGGTATGTATTTTACCGTATTTTTTCTTTTATTAAATAATTTAATTTTAAATATAAGCAAAGAAAATATTTTGATTATAACTCTAATGGAGTTAGTAAGAAATTATAACCACTAGAAATAGTAAAATTTTTATGTCTTGCCATGATCAAAGTCATGTATGATCGTGAGCACAAGAAGTGAAAACCGTCCCATTGAATTTGCTCAATTCACATTCCCTTAAGAGAATGCGACAGCAATATATGATAAGTTTGAAAGAAGAAAAAATTATTACCGTGAAGGTATCAATGGATGTGGACGTGGAAATAGAGGAAATTATAATCATCATCATCATTGTTATAATGAGAATAATAAGGAATCTCAAAATAATCCTTCACTATGTGAAAGTAAAATTTGTCAACGATTTGACATGAGATTTTGTAAAGTATATATAGATGATTATGGTCCATTCATGATTTGAATGTGGCAACATGTGATTTATGAATACATATTTATTCTTAGAAGAATATGAACATGCTAGTGGTAGTGAATATACCACACTCACCTCTAGGGGGAGGTTTGAGATGATATAAAAAAATAATGTCATTATTATGGCATGAATGGTCATTGATCACGTACCTATTGTACGCCAAAATATTTTGGCAATGTGATTATTAAAAGACAACAATAATTCAAGAAACATATCTTGCATATAATTTTGACCATAACCATAATGGTATAACTTTCTCCTTAAAAGAGATATTCACCATACGGATGTTGATGAATATATGGTAGTACTAAATTAATTGAGAGCTCTGGAAGAGCCAATTATTACTATTTTATGGAAGCATAATTGATTACCAATAAGGTATTGTGTTATAGTAAGTCTCAAAGAAACTTATTCGGTTTCCAACGTATACGCGAAAGCGGTTGATTATATTGAGACTATAAATATAGAAAAGATTTAATATCTTCTATTACTACAACTTGTAGCGGGATAATATATATGTAAAAAGCTACCCGCTTTATTCTCTAGTTTGTACTAAACAAATAAAAGAATATCACACTAAAGTAGATGTTTATTGATATAAAAACTCATATCATAACAAACTTGGAATGTATTGATAATTACACACGCCATGGTGTAAATATCAAGTTTATCAATATATTCAGTTGGTATAATTGATTTAGCCATATCAATTTAAGTATAAAAGAGAGTTCATATGGGTAAATATTAAAGAACTAGAAAGTTTTTTACGAATTATCTTGTGTTGCTTGCTCTTATTAATTAATAGACCAACTAAAATTGGGATTGAATCCCATCAATGCTGGAAATTTTAAAAGTGAATATGAGCTCATTCACCTACCATGTTACCACATAATATGCATCTATGAGATGATTACATATGCGATTATTATTAACCCGCAATATGATATTTGCGAGGTAACTTGCTCAATAATTTAATTTGGAGCATAATTTCCAGATTATTTATTCAAGATAGTTTATCTTGATAAGTTGATTTACATCACAGCTGGTTTAGCAAAATAATTTATTGAGTGCCTCCACTTAATAGCTAAACTATTACTTATGAGATCAAAATTTTGTGTATCAGTTTGATATACGTTATATACGACAGTATATTAGTTTCTCCCCTCACAAGTGGTTCGGGGTCAGGAACTAAATAATTTCATCTTATTATTATTATTGATGTGCGGTGTATATTTGGATTAACACCATAGCACACAAAGTTGGATTTTTAAAATTAAGGAAGCAAGTTAGTTTCTCTAACATGAGGGGGAGACAAGATAAACAGTTGAGAAAAAGTTACGTGTAATGAATTATCATGTGTACATCTAGATCCTCAAATAAGATAATATGAACTTTAAGTTCATAAAAGATAATTCATCTGCAATATATTGCAAAACATGACAGATGCATTTGCTAACCCAAAGAAAGTAATTATATTCTCATTGCAAATGCTCCTATTAAGTCCTAGAAGGACAAAGTCTATGATAAGCTTAAAACGTATAGACAATCGGTTTCAAATAAAATTCTTGATAAAGAAGATGAGCAAATGATCATAATAAAGGAGGCAAGTGATCTAGAAGATCACATGACATAACACTTCATAAAATCTCATGAGAGATTCAGGTACCTGAATGTATGAATGAAAAGATCTCTATGTTATGTCTTTATGAAAAAATATTGTAACCGATATAAAATGTTTGTCGACGACATCTATCATAGTTCTAAGATAGATGAGGATCTTAAGTCTATCGAATATAGACACAAAAATATTGACCAAATAGAAGATGCACAATTCAAGTAGAATTGGTTTCATATGAAAGACAAGTAGTTCTGGACCTGCAGTTCAAACACTTAGTATAAAGTCAATGGTGTGTGCTATCACCTTTATTTATCTTATATGTCTAGCATGATATAAAAACTTGATGTAAATCTAAACTCTATTTATATGTCTTATTGACTATACTTATATGGAAATCCATGAACGATTTAAAATGCTAATAGCATATTTAATTTTTGGAGAATTTTTTAGTCACGAATGACCACATCCTAAGTGCAATTTATGCACAAACGTATCTTACTATAACTATAAGCATGATAATGTGATATCGGGAATTTTCAAGGTGCAACATATTCATTGGAGTTAATATGACGGATTTATTCACCAAATCTTTATTGACGTCAACCTTCAAGAAGCTAGTGCACAAGATTGGGATGCGAATGCTCAAGGATGTGAATTGATGCTCTCATCAGGGAGGAGTTAATGCGCGTTGCACTCTTTTTCCCTTACAAGGTTTTGTCCCACTGGGTTTTCCTTGCAAGGTTTTTAATGAGGCAACCAAAAGGCGTATTGTTAGATATGTGTACTCTTTTTTCTTCTCTATAATTTTTTTCCACTGGATTTTATATTAGTTAAGGTTTTATTGAGGCACATTATCTGTTGAATAGACATTCAAAGGGGAGTGTTATAAATAGAATTCTATTTATGGTGAATGTCTATATTTAGAGAGATTCTAGGAATTATTACTTAGTGACTAAGCCACTCTTTCCCTATAAATAGATGGTTCTATTCCATTATAATCCATCTCAAAATCAATAAGAATTCTCTCTCCCTACTTTTCTTTGTAATAATATTTTTCTTTTATTGTTTTATAATATAATAATTAAATTAAATATTTAATTAGGTACAACACCTCTTACTTTAGTAGTAACAATATATAAAAACATCTTGTTAGAATTATAGGTTCTCATACAAGGCATAAGTCCTGAATCCTTCCCCAATTATGAACATGAGCCAATAAGGCCAACCATAGCACCCTTCAACAATTCCTTTGCTCAAATCACCACTTATATTCTTTTTCCGTAGCCGAAATAACCCAGAAATATGCTAACAACTAGAAAACCTCGCAAGTGGTTAACAATGCAACCCAATCATAGGCGGTGGGACCCTCCCACTTAGCTTGAAGCCACTATTACATAAATCTGGAACTCACCGGGATTCCTTATCTCTTATTGACATAACCTTGTGCAATCAACTGCCTAAATTCTCGGATTCTTTCTGTAAAATCCCATTTTTAGACTCTGAATCATCAACCACATTGGCACGACCGATCTATTTGATGTATATTAGCCCATACTTCCAATTAAACCTGTAGGCTTCAACTGCTACCCACTAAAATCCCAAATCATTCCAAATTCTCCTTAAGGCGCATAGTCATCCTACCATCAAGCCCCTATGCAGCTCTGCCACTCTCCCACTTTAGGCAAACCCACTTCTTTAATCAACTACTCGACCTGCTCTTCTTATACCTGGCCTTCTAGAAGTTTTAAACATCGTCTGACACTTCCCACATGTCCTTCCTCACACTTTGCTTCTCAATTATTGCCTTAAATAAAATCTATCTTCGCCGCACTTGAATCCATAACTCGCTACTAACTTCAACTTTCCGAAGTTCATCTTTCTCGAGCTGCCAATATTAGAAATGCCGATTCAATCCTGAACCACCCAACCTCGCGATGTCTAATAGTCGTTTCTCCAATATCATTCCTCAATGCCCTACCCCAAGGTGAATTGTAGAAGACCATAACACTGGTGAATTTAGTACATTCAGTAAGGACCACGACACCGCATTGTAGAAGAAAACTCTACCACGCTAGCAAATACCGAGTTTCGATACCTCATCAAGCCAAACCTGAACATTTTCTGCCCGATTGTATTTCCCCTGCAGGGAATAAAATACCAACTCTCTAGATCATGCACTGAGTAAACCTCCCTTCAAGTCATTCACTGCCTCGACACGTGGGCAAACGTCCTACCATCATATCAATATTGCGGAACAATCGTACATAAGCATCATGACAACTTGTGCCTAACCTCAGAGCTCTCAAAAGTACCGCTACTGAGCTTGAAACAATAAAATTTCCTTCCACAAGGCGACGATAATAGTCCGATCAACTATACCCCGCACCACATCCGTAGTGCCATTAAATTCTTCAATTCTCAATTTATAACAAGCGCTTCGCGTCGCATAAGATTGAGTAGGAAAGAAACAAACGCATAAGACTCACAGGAATCAAATCGCACGATAAGGAATCAAGAAGGGAAGTACTCCTAACAGACCTGTAGCCTCCCGAAGATAAGTACCGACGTCTCTATACCGATCCGCGAGACTCTACTAGACTTGATCACAACTCGTGAGACCTAAGGGAACCTAGTGCTCCGATACCATGTTGTCAGGACCCAAAATCCACTAAGGGTCGTGGTGGCGCCGGACACCACCGTCAGGCAAGCCAACCAAATTAATTAATTAAACTCTTCTTTTAATACTGTTGAAATCTATGATTTTCCTCCATTTTTATAATTAAAAGATAATCGCTAAAATTCAAATTAAAAGATAAGCAATTAATACGAAATACTTCAAATCATCCCAGAACCCGGTGTCACAAGTACATGAGCAATTTCTAAGAAAAAAAATCACATAAAGTATAGCAGCTGTCCGAAATATATTTGGACAGAAAATAATGGAATCCTGAGAGAGACTATACTAGCTATGGGTCGCCTCGAGGAAATACAGCTCGCCTAGTCTCCGTATCAACCATCCTGCTACGCCCAGTAGGCCACTAGAGTTACATATACCTGTGCAACAAAAATGCACAGAAGTGTAGTATGAGTACGAAAATAACGTGTACTTAGCAAGTATCCCGTCTAATCTCGAAGAAGTAGAGACGAGAGGTCGACTTTAACACTTGCTAGTGGTCAATTAATAATATAATAAAATGTGAGGAAATCCTGGATTTATAAAGCAGTCCTAACTTACAAAGCTGAAAAATCGGTAAACACCTTTAACAAATAATAAAGAATTTTTGAGATTTACTTTTCATTATCTTTATCAATTTATATCCGGCCATGAAAAGGTAATATCAACATTTAAAAATTCTCAGGCAAGCAATGTAGCATGCACAAATCATGCCGAGGTTGATGGCCTGCTCCAACATAAATGTAAATTGTGCACTGCCGAGGGTCGAACGGCTCAAACCATAGATGCATCTATTAGCCCGCTCGCGAACTATACTGCGACGCGGTCAACATAAAATAAACAAATACCCTGCTCGCGAATCATACGTGTGACGCAGGTACACATCGAAATACATGCTAAAATAGCTAATTTGGAATTTATCGGGGAGCATTTATCCAATAAAAGCTAATTCTCTTTTAACAATTTAAGAAAATGAAGTTTAGTCCTTTTAGAAATTCATTTACTAATTCAATCTGATTTAAGCAGTTCAAGTTGTCAATAAGATTGCAATTATTCCAAGTATAGCATGTCTTTGGGTCCTAGACTACCCGGACAATAGCATAATAGTTGCTACGCACGGACTCTCGTCACCTCATGCATATGTATCCCCCACAAATAGGAGCACAAAACCAATTAACTTACATATGGGGACAATTCCCTCTTACAAGGTTAGAAAGGAGACTCACCTTGCTCCGAAGGTCCATAACCGGCATTCCACGCCCTTCTGAAGACTTGAATCGATGCACAACGCTCCAAAAATAGCCAATAATTATGTAAACCCATTAATATATGCTAAGGTACTCATTATAATCCAATTTATAACAATTCCTAACCCCTATCGAAAAGTTGACAAAAATTCCCTCGGGCCCACCTGCCCGAAATCCAAAATTTTTCGAAGATAAAGTTTACCCATAAACTCACAAACTCAAATATATGATTTCTCTCTAAATTCCATACCCAAAATTGTGGTGAAGAATACTAGTTTTCTAGGTTTTCCCTCAAACCCCAAGTTTTCTACAATTTTCCATGTCTAAATCCATATATAAACCTTATATATACTCAAAACTAGTAGAAATCACTTAACTTATGCTTGGTGATGAAAATGGCACTCCAAAGTTGCTCCAAAATCAGCTCCCATGGAAGAAATGAAGTGAAAATGAGCCAAACTTCGATTTTTAAAGAAATCTCTCTGCCTCCGGTAATTTTCGCTTCTGCGGAAAAATTTGCGCTTCTGAGGAAAATTTCTGCTTCCGCGGTCCCTCTTCTACGGAAAATTTCCGCTTCTGCGGTTATGACAACAACCAGCACTTACCCGACACGGAAATGAGCATAACTCCCTCATACGATGTCCAAATTCGACGATTCTTTTTGCTATGGCTCCGAAATTACGATACTGATCTAATGGTTTAATAAAAACTTAATTTGGAGCTCATTTGATTAATATGGTACCCCTTTATGACCAAAGAAATGACGTTGAAACAACAAATAAGAGCACAATACAACCCGAAACACACCCGGGGCCCCCGGGACTCCGACCAATCACACCAACCAGTCCCAAAATACATTACGGACTTGCTCGAGGCCTCAAATCACATCAAACAATGCTAAAATCATGAATCAACCTCCAATCCAAGCTTTATGAACTTTAGAACTTCCAACTTCTACTTTCGATGCTTAAACCTATCAAATCACGTCCGATTGATCTCAAATTTTGCACACAAGTCATATTCGACGTTACAGACCTACTCCAACTTTCAAAATTGGATTCCGACCCTGATATCAAAAAGTGCAATTCCGGTAAAACTTCTCAAAAACCTCCAAATTTCTATCTGTAGACAAATGGCTCCAAAATGACCTACGGACCTCCGAATTCACTTCCGATCGCGCTCCCAACTCCAGAATCACCATACGGAGCTTCTCCCAAACTCAAAATCCCAAACAGACATCGATAACACTGAAATGCACTTCAAGCCAAACTTACGAAATTTCTTCCAAATTGCTAACTTCCACAATAGGCACCAAAACACTCCCGGTTCATCCAAAATCCGATCCGGGATACGCCCAAGTCCAAAATCATCACACGAACCTGTTGGAACCTTCAAATCCCGATTCCAAGGTCGTTTACTTAAAAATCCAATCTTAGTAAATCCTTTCAACTTTAAGCTTCCGAAATGAGAATTCTCTTTCCAAATCAACTTTGAACTTCCCGAAATTTGATTCCGACCGTGCGTACAAGTCATAATACCTAAAATGAAGCTGCTCATGGCCTTTGAGTGTTGAACGACGCGCTAGAGCTCAAAACGACCGATCGGGTCGTTACATTCTCTCCTACTTAAACATACGTTCATCCTCGAACATGTTGAGGACTACACTGAAGTAGTCTGAAATCACTGTTTAACTTCTCATGCACCTTCCCGTGCCACCACAACTCAGTTGAGCACATCAGCTCGATCAATTCTGAAGATATTCCCTTTCCTTCAAGCAAATAGGCCTTAGAGCCTAATTCCAACATTGGAATTCTATACCCAACCTGTTTACAACATACAATCACCATATCAATTACTACACGCTGTATGCAAACATGACTGCATAACTTAGCTGAATTTACACCTTGCATAACTTTACTCACCAGACCATAATAACATTTTCTGATCAACTTAGTCGAAATCCTACTAATCTGATGCTCTCATTGCACCCCATGACATACACAGGTCTTACTCTAACCTGTACAATGTCTCCACGACGGAAAAGATGCGCAGAAATTCATAATCAACTACCGCGTCAATCAATCATTGGGTCTATACTCCCGACATGAACCATCACTTCATTCTGAGCCGAATAATGATCTTAGCTCCTTAATATGCTTCATATAATCAGATTGCACTGATCCTAATCCAATGATCTCGTCTCATCCAGTACGAACTGCTCAGGCAATAATCCACCCCGACAAGACCAAAAATCTTATATGATGCCACAATGTGCCAATAGGCTACCAATTAGAATGCGACAAAAAAAGGAAAATGAACTCTGAAAAGGAATTTCAATTACCCCGCTCGCGAATCATACATGCGACATGGGCGCACAACTAATATGAGCTTATTTTGGAAAATAGGAAATAGAACACATAAAAACAGATGTGGGGAACTATACTGAACATCACACTGTTACGGCGCGCAACCCGATCAAAACAGCATAACCATGGCGGCGTGCCACCTGATCCACACATAGAACTCACATAAGGAGATGCACATAGAGCTAAATTTTTCATTACAATAAAATACCGAATCTCGGTCACAAACACTCTAAGTGTATAGTACCATTCCCTGGGGAGACAGATAACGCTATAATCCACAACTCTAGCACAACTGAGGTGCAATACACTATCTGAATCTCAAGAGCCATCATACTCATATAACCTCATCTCTATGCGGAACCTTAACATGTAAGAAATTTACCAAGCCGTCTCACTACTCGCACGGTGCAATACATCATTACATGAAATAGTTGACGATGAAATAACACAGCGACTATTCTTCCTTAAAGAGCACCTTGCTGATATGATCACATCTGGCCTGCTATAAAGCCCATGTTCACATTTAAATCCATCCACAGATTCCAAGCCGATTTCTGATTGCACCAACTAGGTTAATAACCTTTCAAAGGTCCATAGTAACTCCCCTTTTCTCATAACACATAGGAACAACCATCATAACCGGAGCAAACCTCCTCAGTCAATAACCCAATAAACAGAGTGCCCTCCAGGCATAAATTCTCAATTTAATGATATTACCACAATCCTCATACTTGGTTTAAATCTTAAATCAATCGAGTGACTACATGCCACACTTGTACAATCTTCCTGTGGGACACGCTCCCACAACCTTTCAAAACACATAACAAGTCCGTACATCCAAACCACCGGCCGCACTAACGCTGAAAAGCGATCAAGAATCCTTAACTAGGATGCAAAGCCTTTCTCACAGAATATCGATCCCAGGCGACGCTGCAGACAATAACAACTTGCTTTGAACATCCAAACTCCCTTCCTGCTCATCCGAGCTCGTGACATCCTTACCAACACCGAACTGCAACCTTGATTCTCACTTCAAATTCCATACCACTCACTGCACCCAACGTGCCGATATGCGATAGGACATATTTTTCATCATAACTCTAGAACCACTAATAGGTTAACACTTCATCGCATAATGCTTTTCACCGGACTCACTTCAGGAGAACCATAGCAACACACATGTACATTTTCATAACCGAAGAATATGTGAATCTCCAAGTAGTGGTATAAGCCACCCTAGCCCTTCCGGGATCTGCCTACACATAACATGTAATAATAGTAGAATGCTTCTGAATATAACAACAATTACGGCAGTCGACAAGCCTCACGCGTACTACCACAAATCACATGCACCACTTGATCACGCTGAAGGAACTGATCTCTATCACCAATACGCCAACTCAGCTGTAGTTAACCAATATATCTTGCTTTGATTTACCCTGATTGCCTTAGTAATAACAATAACTCATTTCCGCACATAACACACTCCATCCTCCCTCACTCGAGTGACCTTAAACCGCGAGACCATGCTGTCTCAAATCCCATGAACCATTTCATACCTCCCTTGTGCGCACATTCGCACCCTTAACTGATATGCCCATTCTGCTAATCCTTCTATGAATCCGAAGTCCTTTCTCATTCCTCTCAAGTGCTACACTGCAAGTCAAAACATCATAGAACATTCTGGGCCTCCACTCATAAGCTGCTGCAAAAGCTTGATTCCTAACTGTACTTATAGGCTCTGAAATCATTAGGTACCATACTTTACCTCTTTTTGAATCCATTAGGACCGTGGATGAGAACTACCCATTCTGATTTGGTCCCAAATATAATCAACTCCATACATCTTATAACACATGAATACCCTCTAGACGAGGCACCCGGCGGAATCACTCCTCTCGAAACTCGCATCTATACAAGGCATAAGTCCTGAATCTGTCCCCAAGTCTGAACATGAGCCAATAAGGTCAACCATAGCACCCTTCAACAATTCCTTTACTCAAATCACCACTTATGTTCTTTTCCTGTAGCCGAAATAACCCATAAATATGCTAACAACCAGAAAACCTCGCAAGTGGTTAACCATGCAACCCAATCAAATGCGTTGGGACTCTCCCACTTAGCTTGAAGCCACTATTACACAACTCTGGAACTCATCGGGATTCCTTATCTCTTATTGACATAACCTTGTGCAATCAACCGCCTAAATTCTCGGATTCTTTCTGTAAAACCCCATATTTATGCTCTGAATCATCAACCACATTCGCACGACCGATCTCTTTTATGCATATTAGCCCATACTTCCAATTAAACCCTTAGGCTTCAATTACCACCCGCTAAAATCCCAAATCATTCCAAATTCTCCTTAAGGCGCGTAGTCATCCTACCACCAAGCCTCTATGCAGATCCGCCACTCTCCCACTTTGGGTAAACCCACTTCTTTAATCAACTACTCGACCTGCTCTTCTTATAACTAGCCTTCTAGAAGTTTTAAACACTGCCTGACACTTCCCACACGTCCTTTCTTACACTTTGCTGCTCAATTATTGCCTTAAGTAAAATCTATCTTTGCCGCACTTGAATCCACAAATCGCTACTAACTTCAACTTTCCGAAGATCATCTTTCTTGAGCTGCCAATATTAGAAATGCCTATTCAATCCTAAAACACCCTACCTCGCGATGTCTAACAGTTATTTCTCCAATATCATTCCTTAATGCCCTACCCCAAGGCGAATTATAGAAGACCATAACACCGACGAATTTAGTACATTCAGTAAGGACCACGACACCGCATTATAGAAGAAAACTCCACCATGCTAGCAAATGCCGATTCTCGATACCTCATCAACCCAAACATGAACATTTTCTGCCCGATTGCCTTTCCCCTGCATGGAATAAAACACCAAGTCTCTAGATCATATACTGAGTAAACCTCCCTTCAACTCATTCACTGCCTCGACATGTAGGCAAACATCCTACCATCATATCAATACTGCGGAACAATCGTTCATAAGCATCATGGCAACTTGTGCCTAACCTCAGAGCTCTCAGAAGTACCGCTACTGAGCTTGAAACAATAAAATTCCCTTCCACAAGGCGACGGTAATAGTCCGATCAACTACACTGGGAGAAATATCCCGCACCACATCTGTAGTGCCATTAAATTCTTCAATTCTTGATTTATAACAAGCGGTTCACGTCGCATAAGATTGAGTAGGAAAGAAACAAAGGCATAAGCGTCACATGAATCAAATCGCACGATAAGGAATCAAGAAGGGAAGTACTCCTAACAGCCCTGTAGTCTCCCGAATATAAGTACAGATGTCTCCTTACCTATCCGCGAGACTCTACTAGACTTGCTCATGACTCGTGAGACCTAAGGGAACCTAGTGCTCTGATACATTGTTGTCAGGACCCAAAATCCACTAAGGGTCGTGGTGGCGCCGGACACCACCGTCAGACAAGCCAACCAAATTAATTAATTAAACTCTCCTTTTAATACTCTTGAAATCTATGATTTTCCTCCATTTTTATAATTAAAAGATTTGCTAAAATTCAAATTCAATGATAAGCAATTAATACAAAATACTTCAAACCATCCCAGAACCCGATGTTACAAGTATATGAGCAATTTCTAAGAAAAAAGACCACATAAAGTACAACAGCTGTCCGGAATATATTTGGACAAAAAATAAATGGAATCCTGAGAGAGACTATACTAGCTGCGGGTCGCCTCGGGGAAATATAGCTCGCCTAGTCTCCATATCAACCATGCTGCTATACCCAGTAGGTCACTAGAGTTACATATACATGTGCAATAAAAATGCACAGAAGTGTAGTATGAGTACGAAAATAACATGTACTCAGCAAGTATCTCGTCTAATTTCAAAGAAGTAGAGACGAGAGGTCGACTTTAACACTTGCTAGTGGTCAATTAATAATATAATAAAATGTAAAGAAATCCTGGATTTATAAAGCAGTCCTAGCTTACAAAGCTGGAAAACAGGTAAACACCTTTAACAAATAATAAAGAATTTTTTAGATTTACTTTTCATTATCTTTATCAACTTATATCAGGCCATGAAAAGGCAATATCAACATTTAAAAATTCTCAGACAAGCAATGTAGCATGCGCAAATCATGCCGAGGTCGAAGGCCCGCTCGAAATGTAAACTGTGCACTGCCGAGGGTCGAACGACTCGAAACATAGATGCATCTATTATCCCGCACGCAAACTATCCTGCGACGCGGTCAACATAAAATAAATAAATACCCTGCTCGCGAATCATACGTGCGACGCAGGTACACATCGAAATACATGTTCAAATAGCCAATTAGGAATTTATCGGGGAATATTTATCCAAATAAAAACTAATTTTCTTTTAACAATTGAAGAAAATAAAGTTTAATTCTTTTAGAAATTTATTTACTAATTCATTGTGATTTAAGAAGTACAAGTTGTCAATAAGATTACAATTATTCCAAGTATAGCATGCCTTTGGGTCCTAGACTACCCGGACAATAGCATAATAGTTGCTACGCATGGACTCCCGTTACCTCGTACATACGTAGCCCCCACAAATAGGAGCACATAACCAATTAACTCACCTATGGGGAAAATTTCCTCTTACAAGGTTAGAAAGGAGACTCACCTCGCTCCGAAGGTCCATAACTGGCATTCCACGCCCTTCCGAAAACTCGAATCGATGCACAACGATTCCAAACTAGCCAATAATTATGTAAACCCATTAATATATGCTAATGTACTCATTATAATTCAATTTATAATAATTTCTAATCCCGATCGAAAAGTTGACAAAAATGCTCTCGGGCCCACGTGCCTGGAATCCAAAATTTTTCGAAGATAAAGTTTTCATAAACTCACGATCTCAAATATATGATTTTCTCTAAATTCCATACCCAAATTCGTGGTCAAAATTCAAGAATACTAGTTTTCTAGGTTTTCCCTCAAATCCCAAGTTTTCTACAATTTTCCATGTCTAAATCCTTATATAAACCTTGTATATACTCAAAACTAGTAGAAATCACTTACCTTATGCTTGGTGATGAAAATGACACTCCAAAGTTGCTCCAAAATCGGCTCCCATTGAAGAAATAAAGTGAAAATGAGCCATACTTCGATTTTTAAAGAAATCTCTCTGCCTCCGGCAAGCAGAAAATTTTCGTTTCTGCGGTTATGACAGCAACCAACACTTTCTCGACACGGAAATGAGCATAACTCCCTCATACGATGTCCAAATTCGACGATTCTTTTTGCTATGGCTCCGAAATTATGATACAGATATAATGGTTCAATAAAAACTTAATTTAGAGCTCATTAACTTAATATGGTACCCCTTTATAACCAAAGAAATGACGTTGAAACATCAAATAAGAGCGCAATACAACCCGAAACACACTCGAGGCCCCTGGGACTCAGACCAATCACACCAACCAGTCCCAAAATACATTACGGACTTGCTCGAGGCCTCAAATCACATCAAACAATGCTAAAATTATGAATCAACCTCCAATCCAAGCTTTATGAACTTTAGAACTTCCAACTTCTACTTTCGATGCTTAAACCTATCAAATCACGTCCGATTGACCTCAAATTTTGCACACAAGTCATATTCGACGTTACAGACCTACTCCAACTTTCAAAATCGAATTCCGACCCCGATATCAGAAAGTGCAATCCCGGTCAAACTTCTCAAAAACCTCCAAATTTCTATCTGTAGACAAATGGCTCCAAAATGACCTACGGACCTCCGAATTCACTTCTGATCGCGCTCCCAACTCCAGAATCACTATACGGAGCTGCTCCCAAACTCAGAATCCCAAACGGACATCGATAACATTGAAATGCACTTCAAGCCAAACTTATGAAATTTCTTCCAAATTGCTAACTTCCACAATAGGCACCAAAACACTCCCGGTTCATCCAAAGTCCGATCCGGGTATACGCCTAAGTCCAAAATCATCACACGAACCTGTTGGAACCTTCAAATCCCGATTCCGAGGTCGTTTACTTAAAAATCCAATCTTAGTAAATCCTTTCAACTTTAAGCTTACGAAATGAGAATTTTCTTTCCAAATCAACTTTGAACTTCCCGAAATTTGATTCCGACCGCGCGTACAAGTCATAATACCTGAAATGAAGCTACTCATAGCCTCTGAGTGCTGAACGACGTGCTAGAGCTCAAAATGACCGGTCGGGTCGTTACAGCTAAGAGCCTTCGTGCTTTTAATATAGTATAAACATATATGCCGCACCTTAAATTTGTCCATTTTTTTTATTTAGACACTTAAACTAATAGCGGTATATATTGAACACTTCAACTCAAATTATATTGTGTAACTGAACACACATTGCTGACATGACACATCATGTGTAATACACTATCCTTTCAGAGAGTAAAAAGCCCTAACCTTTTTTTATTTTATATATTTTATATTTTTGTCTCCTTCAACCTCAATTTTTTCCACCACCCCATCTCCACCACCTCCAAAAAGAATTTATTCCCTTAAATTGTTTTAGCTTATTGTTGTTTCACGGCTACTTCTTGTAACGACCCAATAGGTCATTTTGAGTATTAGATTCCTCTTTTATATTTTGAGACCTTTCATAGCTTTATTTGATGATTTATGACTTGTGTGCGGTGTCCGTATCGATTTCCGGAATGCTTAAATGTGAATTTTAAAGAAAATATAATTTTTAACTTTGAAAGTGACTAGAGCTGACCACGGTTAATTTTTTTGGTAAATGACCTTGGACCGGTGTTTTGATAATTCCGGTAGGGTTCATATGATAATTTTGGTCTTGTTCGCATGTTTAGTTGGGATTCAGGGTGACCCGAGGCCATTTTAGCGCTTTATGTGAAAAGCTGGAAATTTGATTTTAAACTTTGAAATATTCTTGAGTTTGGTGTTTGATTCATGAATTAAGATGTTAATATGATGATTTGAGCTTACGAGAAATTGAATGATATTAATATTGTGTAAATGATATTAAAATAAATTGTTAATGATTCTATTTCATTATGGACTTGCAATATCACAAATCGTGAAGGATAAATGTGATTGTGGGCATACGAATCGACTCAATTTCTTATGAGTATGGATTAGTCTCTTTAGACTTTGGTCAACTGTAACTAATCAAAATCAAATCTCAGTTAAGCCCAAAATTGTATATATTTGAAAGAAGTGCTTGATCATGTCCACTTATGGGTGAATTTTTTTAATTATTTACTATGATGATTGTTATTAGAAAAGAATCTAAGGACTGTTAATTAACGTATGATGTTTGAAGCCATTTTTGTAAAGGTTGTTGCTTTTAAATAATCTTGGTTGTGGTTGCTTGTTTGGACAAAAATTATAACCTACTACGAGTTTGGCCAATTAAAGAGATTTTTTTTCTTTCTTCCAAATATCATGAAACTTTTTTCTGATGGGTGCCAAATACCATAAACTTATCTATATATTATTAAAAGGAGAGGAAAAAATCCTCTCCTTAAGCCAAGTGGCAGCCTACAAAAATGCCACATGGCATAATAGGTTACTAATTAGTTATTTAGTTTATAATTAGTTATTGGTTACTTATTATTGAATTTAAATACATATAAAAAACGAAAATAATAAAATACAATAAAACACTACCATATATATTAATTGGTTACTTTATTTGTATTATTAAATATAGATATCTTATAATTAAATATAATAAATAAATAAAAATAAATATATAAAAAATAATTACCCATTCAAATTGGGTGGGAGTAGTTTCAAGTTTGAGTTTTTAAATTATTTTAAAATAAAAAGCAAAAAAATATTACCTATAAAAAAACGAAAAAAAAAGAGAAGAAAAACTACCCATTCAAATCGGTAAGTAGTTTCAAGTTGGAGTTTTATAATAATTTTAAAATAAAAAATGAAATTCAAAAAAAATAATGAATTACCAATTCAAATTGGGGAATAGTTTGAAATTGGAGTTTTAAAATTATTTGAAAATAAGAAAAATGAAAAATCTATTTATATATAATATACATATAAAAAATAAAAATAATAAAATAAAATAAAAAATTACCATATATATATATATATTGGTTACTTTATTTG
>MU719993.1:6110-22135 GCA_026770625.1 Nicotiana glauca
TTTCTTTAATTAATTAAAAACCTAAACTAAATTCCGAAATTAATTCAAATTGTAAAATTAAGCTAATTATCTAACTATGTAAAAATGATTATTTTTTTTATTTTTGATTAATAGCACAATTAGCTCAATGTAATTAATTCCTAAATGCAAATTAAACCTAAGGTTGCATGAAATTAAAATGTGACATTTTTTATGGTTTTTCTATGATTTTTTTTAAAATGTTAAAAATGTTTGAAATGCAACTAAATAAAGAAAAACACCTAAAAATCAATTAAAATTATTTTATTCTATTTTTAGGAGTTATTTTCATATAGGGCAAAAATCACGTGCTTACACCCCCGCAGGTCCAGAGGAAAGAATTTTCATGGGAAATTCATCTACGGCCAAAATTGAAGGAGTTGGCAAGATTGCGTTGAAGATGACGTCTGGAAAAATAGTGACTCTAAACCAAGTCCTCCATGTTCCAGAAATTCGCAAGAATCTTGTGTCTACCTCACTTCTTGTCAAGAATGGATTCAAATGTATTTTTGTTTCTAATAGTGTTGTAATAAGTAAGAACGATTTGTATGTAGGAAAAGGCTACCTAAATGAGGGCTTTTTAAAGCTAAATGTAATAGCAGTTCCTATCAATAAAGTGAATGCTTCTTCTTACTTGCTTGAGTCAATTACTTTATGGCATTCGTGTTTAGGTCATGTAAACTTCAAAACATTGCGAAAGATGATAAATCTAGAAGTATTGCCAAAATTTGATTGCATTAATTCCAAATGTCAAATATGTGTGGAATCAAAGTATGCTAAGCATCCTTATAAGTCCGTTGAAAGGAATTCAAGTCCTTTAGACTTAATTCACACAGATATTTACGACATGAAGTCAACACTATCTCGCGGTGGGAAAAAGTATTTTATTACTTTTATTGACGATAGCACGAGATACTGCTATGTTTATTTACTTAATAGTAAAGATGAGGCAGTTGATGCTTTCAAGCAATACAAGAGTGAAGTTGAAACACAACTAAACAAAAAGATCAAAATGATAAGAAGTGATAGGGGTGGCAAATATGAATCTCCTTTTGAAGAAATATGTTTGGAAAATGACATTATTCACCAAACAACTGCCTCTTACTCTCCACAATCTAATGGAATTGTGGAGAGGAAGAATCAAACGTTGAAGGAGATGATGAATGTATTGCTAATAAGTTCTGGCTTACCACAGAACTTGTTGGGGGGAGCTATACTTACAGCTAACCGAATAATCAACCGTTTACCTCATAGTAAAACACAATCCATTCCTTATGAGAAGTGGAAAGGAAGGAAGCCTAGCTTGAAATACTTCAAAGTGTGGGNTGAGGAAAATCCGAGAAGAAGTAAACGTCAACAGACATCTACTTCATTCGATCCTGATTTTCTGACTTTTTTGCTAGAAAATGAGCCTCGTACCTTCAAGGAAGCAATGTCTTCCTCAAAAGCATAATATTAGAAAGAAGCTACCAATAGTGAAATAGAATCCATATTGAGCAACCATACATGGGAATTGGTTGACCTTCCTCCAAGTAACAAAACATTGGGTTCTAAATGGATTTTCAAGAAGAAAATAAAAGACGATGGTACTATTGACAAAGTCAAGGAAAGACTTGTTATCAAAGGATTTAGACAGCGAGAAGGTCTTGACTATTTTGACACATACTCACCGGTAACAAGAATTACATCCATTCGGATGCTAATAGCGTTATCCACCTTGTATGATCTTCAAATCCATCAAATGGATGTAAAACAGCCTTCTTAAATGGTGATTTATAGGAAGAAATCTATATGGACCAACCTGAAGGGTTTGTGGTTCCGGGAAAAGAAAAGAAGGTGTGTCGACTTGTTAAGTCTCTTTATGGANACATTTTTTGCTTATATGTTGATGATATGCTAATAATGAGCAAAGACATTGCTGACATTTAAGCTACTAAGCGCATGCTTGCTACTAAGTTTGATATGAAAGATTTAGGAGTTGCCGATGTAATTCTAGGAATTAAAATCAAGAGGATTCCTTAGGGTCTAGCTTTGTCTCAATCACATTACGTGAAATTGGTACTTGAAAAATTCAAACACTTGGAATTTAGAAGTGCAAGAACTCCAATTGACTTAAATCATCATCTTATAAAGAATAAAGGTGAAAGTACATCTCAATTGGAGTATGCTCGTGTGTTGGGAAGCTTAATGTACATCATGAACTGCACACGACCTGATATAGCTTATGCGATAAGTAAACTTAGTCGAATCACAAGTAATCCCAACAAACATCACTGGGTAGTAATGAAACGAGTTCTGGGATATTTGGAATATACCCAAGACTACGATTTGCACTACAATAAATATCCTGCGATTATCGAAGGATATAGTGATGCAAATTGGATAACCGGCTCAACAGAAACAAAGTCCACAAGTGGATAAGTTGTTACTGTTGGTGGAGGAGCAGTATCTTGGAAGTCTTCCAAACAAATGTGTATTGCTCGCTCTACAATGGAATCAGAGTTTATAGCTTTGGATAAAGCCGGTGAAGAAGCTGAATGGCTTCAAAATTTCTTAGAAGACATTCCGTTCTGGCCAAAACCTTTGGCTCCTATTTGCATACATTGCGATAGTGAGGCTGCAATAGGACGGGCAGGGAGCGTTATGTATAACAGAAAGTCTCGTCATATACAACGAAGACATAACAACGTTAGACAACTACTTTCGAGTGGAATTATCACTATTGATTATGTAAGATCAAAGGATAATGTGGCGGATCTGCTTACAAAAGACTTAACTAGAGAGGGAGTTGAGAAATCATCTAAGGGAATGGGACTATGGCCGAGGTTAAGTCAACATGGCGGTAACTCTACCTAGAATTTTGGATGTTCCGAGATCTAGGTTCAAGTATCTCAAACAAAGTTGTGATTGACCGATTCAACATTGTCAAAGTAAAATCTTTGGTCCCTTCTCGTGATGAAGACAATATTCAGTAACAAGGATAAAACTTTAAACGTTCTTTAATGATTACCTAAGTTTGATGTGGTAGTTATCAAATAGTGTCAATCTAAAGGATTACATGTTTAGGAATCACCTATGTAAGTGTGAAGTGGAAGTCGCTTCAATGAGAATTCTGTAAGGCCAATTCTCTACGCACTTATGAGACCAGGCGGCGTTCATGGCTAAAACGAACACAACAATGAGAACCAAAAGACGATTAAGGATTGGTTGTGTGACATATGGTTGTCTAGGTATACACTAAAGTTCGACGGTTCAAAGATATCAAATCTACCGATTGACCGAGTATATCCGACATATGTTCACTACAGAAAGTTCAAAGGGATACCTACTTATCTAGATGCAATTAATCCTTACTTGCAAAATCACATAGCTTTCATCTATGATCTTACTTGATACAACCATTTCCATTCATGTGGGGGATTGTTGGACTTTAAGCAATGGGGCTTTAAAGTAGAAGAAGTATGAATTGGAAATGGAGGGAAATAAAATAGAGGGAAAATAAAAATTTGAAGAAGTGAACTTTTGTCTTGCACTTTGTCCCTCATTGGTGAGGGATAACCACATTTGTGTGCTTATATATAGAATCACTTCTTAAAGCTCTTTAAAGGAGTTGAAGAGAACGAACCCTCGCGCTGTCGTCGTCGCTCTTAAAAGGCACCTTTTCCAAACACCTCTTCTGATAATTGCCTATAAATTCTGAGGCATGGCTCCATTTTCTACATACGAAAAATACTCCAGAACTTCTTTCTTTCTGAATATACTACATCCTAATTCACCATATCTCTCTCTCAAATTCGTAGTGTGCTTTTGCTCCGTTCTTTGAGTTAGTTGGTATCCTGCAGTTTGTATTGCCACTGTTGCAGGAAGGTTTATTCCGTTTTATCCTGGGAGGATTTAATCCATTACCTTGGCAACATGTGAGGGGGTTAAAATTCCTTAAGGACACACAAAAGACTTGTGGACTCGGAATATTTCTGACTCTCTACTATTTTTCAGATTTTTTTAATTATCCTAACAGTTTTTTTTTTTATTTTTGGTTTAACACAGTAACACTTACAAATTTGAGTATACATGCATTTGGCCGATTCGGTTATTTTAAATTAATTCCATTCGGTTCGGTTCGCTTCGATCCATTTTGAGTTAATTTGGTTTCCTTTACAATATCTTTTAGTGCATAAATAATACATGATAACAAAACTAAATATATTTAGTCCTTTCAAGAAAAAAGTAATTTTAACTAGATAAAAAAGAAAGATGATTAAAAATATATTCAAATATAAATATTTGAGAACTAGAACAAGAAAACATAGGCAAATATAATTTAATAATCTGAAGAATTAATAAAATGAGATTTTTATAGAGAGAAAATATAAAAATAAAGATAAAAGAAGTTAAGAAAAAGAGGAGAAAAGAAAATAATATGGAAAGAAGGAACATAAAAAAGTAAAATTGGCTCAATATGAGTGAGGAGGATCGATCTTGGGATTGGGATTGAGAAGAGCTACTTTGCCCATGGCACCTATAGCCATTTTGTGACTTGGGGTGCCCCTAATTATTTATATATTTTTTTTACATGAAATACTAATGAAATACCAGTCCGTACATGAAATTCTATCCGAGCGACCGGGTGATGTACCACCCTGTCACCTCTACATAGATCCGTCTTTGTTCATAGCACAAAATATGTAACTTGTGCTCCAAATATTTCTTTAGTCCTTATAATATACAACCGTATAATGTATTTTTCAAGAAAATAACACAATAATATAAGAAAAGTCATAGCATTATACTAATATATTCAATAACAAAGATAATAAAATTACATAAATCAAATATTGATAATTAATAAGACATAATAAAAACTAATATAATCTTAAAATACTATATAGACCATGCTAAAATAAGTATAGCTAATAAATACTATTAATTACATAACTAAGCATTAAAGAAAAAGATAAGCTAAATTATGCTTTTTCATTATAAATATATAAAATAAAAAAAATAGATATCCTACACTATCATCACTCCTAATGTTGAATTAAATTTCTTTTGTTAGCATTAGTATTAATTTGAGCTTTGTTTGAGTTATTACATTTATGGGCTATAAAATTTATTTAATATTCAAGAATGTTAAGTCCAAACTTGAAATAATACGTTAAAAGATAATGCTAGAAAAAAGTTTAAGAAATATTTATAAATTACATTACAATAAATATTTATATGTATAAAATATTTTTAAAAATTGTATAAATGTAATATTGGGTTGGTTTGATTCGGTTTGACTTTTTTTAGTTTAAACCAAACCAAACCAATTATGGTCGGATTTTTTTTCAATATCAAACCAAATCACAATCGATTTTTTTTTTCCGATTTGACTCAGATTATTGGTTTGATGCGGTATATCGATTTTCTTTGTACACCTAGAGGTGGATGCACGTTAGTTGAAATGGTGTCAGCCAACACCGTTTTGCCGGAAAATTTTATCAAATAGACATATAAATAGTGTAGTAATACATATATATAAATTAAATGGTATTATTTGACAAATAAGTTTACCTGGTCTGATGGGCAGCCTGTCCAATTTCACAGGTGAGGGATCAAAAGTGATTTTTTTGACCGTTTGTGAAGTATCTTTAGCTTAAAATTAGATTATGCGAGGATTGAGCTCTACCCTCTAAGCTGAAAACATTAACTAAAGTGATAAATAAATAAACAAATATTAACATATAATTATTTTAGAATAACTTAAATAGATTTAGTATTATAATTTTGAAAGAAATTTACTTTTCTTTTGTTATAATGTACAACTTCTGAATACTGGATTTGCTGGCGGTACTCTTCTCAACTTTTTACCTTTTATATCGTTTTAGTAATTTATTTTTTAAATGATGACATCGCTTGCAAAAAAATTATGTACGCCCCTTTCATGACCCTAGTTCTCCCTCCTGAATCTACCGTGACGGCACCTAGTCTATGCGACTAGGTAAACCTAACATTTGCGGATAAAGGAACAAAACAAGAAAGCTATCAACTAAAAGTAAATTTTAAACAAGGAAATGCGATGCCGCTCGACATATTCAATAATCACTTCTGAACAGTACTCCCATACTCCAGAGTCTAATACAAGAAGAAAATACAACAAGTCTTTAACTTGAGGAAGAGTAGATAGGGACTCCTAGGTCTGCGGACGTGGTAGATATACCTCGTGTCGATGCCCCCTTTTTCTCGCGAAATCGGGTTTATGACATTTAGGCGGACAACTCATTTTCTTTTGGGAATTGGGTTTGCAATTGAAGAGTCGCCACCTAATGATTAAGTGCATTAGGATACTAAGAGGAAATTTGACTTATAAAAACTAGAGATTGGGTAAGGGCTTGAAATTATCTCGAGGGGAAGGTGTTAGGCACCCCTCAAGATCCATTAGTGTGGTTCCCGGCCATGCTATAATTGTGACTTTAAGTGCAAATGACAAGTGAACAAGCAAGAATTGCAAATACGAGATAGTTTTCATATAATGGCTGCAAGCAACTGAAGTAAAAGAAATTAAAGACGCTTAAGTTTGGGAAGAAAGTAGTTTTTAAAAGTTCTGAAAATAACTAAGTAAAAGGGAGGGGTTTTCACATAATTGATGCAAGTAATTAGAGTAAAAGAGGTTAAAGAAGCTGAAAATTGAACAGTTTTTAAAAACTCTAAAAAATAAGCAAGTAAAGGGAAAGGGTCCTAGGTTTATAAATAATATGGATCACCCCACACAACACCCGGTAACCGTTTATATATGTAGTGTTATCGCATGGTCATCATATCCATATCTACCCTTTCCCACCCCGTTAAGGTATTAAGCGCGGAATGGTCTCGTTTTCCTATTGCATGCTACTACCCGCCCCAATCCTATCGGTCCCGAAGGTATTTGTGACTACTAGTCCTAAAGGAAAGGAAAATTTGGCTTTTGTGGTTTAAAAGGATAAAAGTCTAAGGCGACAGTCAAAATACATATGTAACAGATTTGGGGAAAAACATACGACAAATGGAAAAGGCTCAAACAGACCTTCTAAAGAAACAAAGAGAAACATATAGTTTAGCATGTCTTGCACGTACTAGTTATGGTCTTAATTAAACTTAAAGGAAGCGGGAGGCAGACTGATTTATTACATATTTTAGATGAGAAACCTAAATCAGACCTGCCTGCTGGTTGGAATTTAACAAAGTCTGATTCCTATTAACTAATTTACCTTATGGCTTACCTAGGCGAAACCTATAGGCATGATGCCTAACAATGCGGGAGCGTACTAGTTTAAAGAAGAAGACTTGTTGATTATACAAAGCTTAAGCTCTGTAGATATTAAGCCATGCTATCTACTGATTATTAGACTTAGGCAAAATAGGCGATTCAGATTTTAGGTGATAGCTCCTATAGGCATACTTTTTAGGTGCTAAATAATTTAAAACGTTTATAGTCGAAATAAAAGTACAGAATTCCTATAGTCATGGTGTCTAGAATGTTGTTTATTATTTAAACCTATAAATACGTTTTCCTAGTGATAGATGCATATGCAGAATTCAGGAAATCCTATAGCCATGTTATCTATGTGGTATGTAGAAATATGGAAACCTACAGACATGGTTTCTATATATAATGCAGGAAGCTATAGACATGGTTTCTATATGAGAATGTAGAATCTATAAACAGGATTTCTACATGAAATGCAAAACCTATAAACATGTTTTTTGGATAATAAAAAGGTGAAGAAACTTATAAGTATGGTTTCTATATGAAAATACAGAACTGAAAACAGGACATGATTGCTAAAATATATTAAATTCCTATGAACATGATATCTACCCCTTTAAAGCATGATGTACCCTCCCCTTTTTACTAAAAACCCCAATAGTTATTACAAGATTATTACAACCTAGAATTGAATAAGAGAAAGAAGTAAAATTACATCGGAAAAACTAAAAATTTCCAAACAAGGAGAGCATGATTCAGTCTTCTGTCTAAGACATGAAGTAAACCAACTCCAAGGATCGAATTCCCAAAGCCTTTCTCATTTTTTGGGTATGTCAGAGTTCCCAAGAGCCATATGAACTCCGGGCAGTGCTTACACCCAAATTCATTACAGAATTGAATTATAGTGCAGTGTAGAAGGGACAACCCTCAAATTTCCAAGTTCAGAGGGAACTCAAGGTCCCAAAGCAAGGATCATAAGAGAGGGCAGAACTTAAAAACTAGGAGAGGGTGCGAGTGCAATAGAGGGGATTCTGGAGAAAGCCAAGACAGGCTGGTAGTCATACCCAGCAATTGGAAGTTGTGGCACACCCCAACCACCCTATTAGCCACATTGTTTGGGAGTTAGGATCCCTTAAAGGATCAAGTCCAGACATGAGCAACAATTCGGATGTTACCATGTTCTGAACTTAAACTCAAAACACATAGAGGGGAATAGGGGTACAGGGATTCACAGTAGGAACATGTTCAAAGAAATTGACATTGCTAATTAACATTAAACATAGGCAGTAATGCAGACAGGGGTGTAGAAACTGTAAAGTAAACACATTGGGATGAGGCTAAAAACCAAACTAGAACATACCAGTTTCAGGGATGCAAGAAAAGAAAGCAGTAGTCTTGTAAAGCCAAAGTGCAAGCAAACAGTCAGAACACTATGATTTTAGAAGAGAACTATGAGTAGTGTAAGAGTATTGGATTGAGAATGTGTGATTGAAAGTTGATCGTATTAACCGTGTCTGATGTATTAAAGAAGGTCATGTATTTATAGTATAGAAAGCAAGTAGAAATAAGTAGGAGAATAATTTGAAAAATCAATTACAAAAGGTTTCCCTTTGATTAAGGGATTTTGATTTCAAACGGGTAAAATAATTAAGGCAAGAAGTTGATCAAACACTTTTCCAAAGCAGTGCAAGAAGGGTAAATACATAGAGATTTATTTAAGGAAAGGTTTGATAGCACACAGTTTGTGCAAAATAAGGAAAGGCAATCAATCAACATCTAGTAAAATCAGCAATTGAAGATTTCATGTGAATGAACCAAGTCATGAAGATGGGAAAAATCTCGACTTAAGGAAAATCAGTACTAATCAATTAAACTTAAAAGAGGATTCTGAATCAATCAAAAGTTGAAAACCTTTTTGGAAGAAAGGATTCATCACACATATAAAAACATAATGCCACATTTAAGCACGAACAACTATTGTGCTAATCAGTAGAAGAATTTAAAAGCTTAGAGTCGTAAACATAGAGATTCAAACTTAGTTCATAGACTCAGAATGAGTCTAAAAGAGTCGAGGGTTCCATAATATAATCGTAGTCCAAACACAAGGAAAAACCCCAAATTCTAGGGTTTCCATTTCGAATCAGATACATAGATGAGGAGACAAATAACAAACAGATACAATAGCGAGTTTGAAACAAAAAAGTGAAGAAACTAATTTGGAACATAGTGGGGGTAGAAAGAACATGTTTAAGAAAACCTGGGATTTAAACAAGTCCAGAAGAGAGAAGAGGTGGTATAACACTTAAGAAAATAGTAGACGAAACATGTTTAAAAAGAACTCAAACAAAGTCCAGTAAAAGGCAAGCAAGGAACTTAAGAAATCAGTAAGAGACACATACAGTAGGAGAACAAAAAATTACTAGAAAAGTATATCCTCGAGACATATACGAAAAACATAGTAGGACAAACATGTAAGCATGGTGTAGAAACATAATAAAAAGACAAAGCACAAAAAAATATAAGAAAACAACAAAGAAAAAGGAAAAGAACAGTCGAAGAAAAATATTTTGAGTTTTCAGAAATCCTAAGTCGGAGAGAAGTAATTTTTGAAAGAAAAATTGGGGAAAACCTTTTAAAAGTCAAGTAGAGCCCAGATATAAAACCAATCTAGGAAAAACAAACAGAGAGAACCTCAGATAGCTAGGGTTTCAGAGGAATCCTAGAGCGAGAAAGGCTTGGAATAGGTCCGATCTAAGTCGAAAGAGTTAGAACCAAGCTCGAAATGTTGTGGTACGCCGAAACAAAGCCGGAGAAGCCATAGAACCTTGAATTGGAGAACATATGAACGGACACCATCGAGGTCAGACCTTGATACTTCGAACACCCAGCGTTTAAGAGCTGAGATAGATGGGTATAGGCCATCAATGCCCTGAGAGGCCATGGATTCCAGTGAGTTGGAGGTTGAAAATGGTAGAAGACGATTAGGGTTTCAAGAATATTTGAGAGAGTTTGAGAGACGAAGGGTATTCAGAGGCGGCGTATCTAAGTGAAATGGGTTAGGGTTAGGGGTGTGGGTGAATTAAAATGGTAAGAAATGATTGTGGCCATTGATCAAAATGATCAACGGCCTGGATCAAAAGGAATGGCGGGGCGGTTTAGATTAGTTAGGTTAGGGGCGGTTTAAATTGAAATTGGGCTAGTCCGTTTGGGATTTGAAACTGGGTCAATTAGGGGAAGTCAATGTGGCTATAATCGAAATAAAAATGGGCTAGATTTTAAATAGCTAGTTTTTCCTTTCTATTTTATAAAATAGTAAAAAATAATTTTGAAAGCAAATTAAAAGTATTGGATCGATTAATAATATATAAATATTGGAACCAATTTCATAATCATAAAATGTTATTAATTCTCAAAATAGGCTAAAACTACAATTATATGCAATTTGACTTTTAAAATATCAAATAAATTTGTAAAAATGTATAAAGATTACTATAGCTATATTTTGGTATAAATATAAGAATAAAATAAATTATTCACCAAGATGATAATTTTGGGAATAATTATTTGTTTTTATACTGCAAAAATGGACAATAAATTGGTTTTAAAATCTTTTAAAAATTGGAAAAAAATACTAAAATACTTGGACCTATTTATATATGCATATATATAGTATTTGAAAGTATTTTCATATAAAGATACACGGGGAAAAATTGGGTATCAATGGCTGCCCCTCTTTACCCTGGAAGAATGGAAGAGTTGTCGGGTAAATATTGAACGAACGGAATGGTTTGAAGCGATTGACCGTGCTCTAGTTCCTGAGCTGCCTACATATCCCTGGTCTTACAGGAATCGGACCGTATGTAGTTTAGGATGCATCGGCAGAATATGCCGATGGAGATCTTTCAAGAACGGACGCGATATTCAAGTTTGGAATGGATGGTTAGGGTCTAAAGGGTTGCGGGAATCGAGAGGGATCTCATATGCCGAGATGGCTGCTGCTTGCTGGTTTACTTGCAAATAAACAATACGCGCATATATTTTACATAAATTTAAACGTGATGCAATTTCTCGTCGGACCATGAATGTTGTCTTTAGACGGTTAGGATGACGTCCTCGGACCATGATGTCCTGGGCCATGAAGCATAAAGGATTCGCAGGCCATGAAATGATACTCTCGGGCTATGAGAATGATACCTCTGAGCGATGATGCCTTTGAATAATGATATGCAAAAAATAAAATGGGTCATTAGGCCATGGCATGGCGTTCTCGGGCTATGCGAATGGTGCCTCCGAACAATGATGCCTTTGGACAATTTGGCGGTTTTTCGGCCCATGAAATGCAATAGGTGGCGATCTTTTAGCCCATGAAAACATAAATAAAGTGGCGATATTTAAGCCGATTCAAGACATAAGTAAAGGTGGCGCTTTTTGAGCCATGCAAAACATAAAATAAAGGTGGCGATCTTTCAGACATGCAAGATTTAAATGAAGGTGGCGCTATTTTAGCCATGCAAAATGTAAGGAAAGGTGGCGATCTTTCAGCCATGCAAAACGTAAAATAAAGGTGGCGATCTTTCATCCATGCAATATTTAAATAAAGGTGGTGCTATTTCAGCCATGCAAAATGTAAGTAAAGGTGACGATCTTTCAGCCATGCAAAAAATGTAAATAAAATGGTGATCTTTCAGTCGATGCGGGATAAAGTGGCGATTTTTCAGCCGATGCAGATGGAGACAGAGCTTAATCTCGGAAGGCAGAATAGTAGTCTGATGCAATGCAAGAAAAGCAGGTGGAGGTAGAGCTTAACCTCGGAAGACATAATAGTAGCCTTATGCAATGCAAGAAATACAGATGGAGGTATAGCTTAACCTCAGAAGGTAGAATAGTAGCCTTATGCAAGAGATAAAAAGCAAATAGTAATAAAAATTCTTAGTTGATAGCTGGTAGTTGATTGTGATATTGCGACTGCTGGGGATATTGTGTGCGGATAGAAAATGCGAATAGGTGTGACGGTTCCATATGATTGCATAATATATTCGGTGATTTTGTGACTTGGGTGCCTGTATCCAAAGAAAAGTTGCGAGTTTTGTAAAAAGAAAAGGTTAGTTCGTGTCCCCACTGACTTCGCTTGACCTGCTCGGCTTTGATTTGATGACACGGTATATATCATAGGGGTAGCATTGCTGAACAAAGTGATTTCGATAGTAAATATGCATGAGTTTGTTAAAGGATATGAAGTAAGTATATAAGAAATAGTTTTTTAGATAAACCGACGATTGTGACGTGGTTCAGGACATTACAACATCTCTTGCTTTGGAATTTTGAGGATCCTCCTCAAAATTCTGCCCCAGTTTAATGGGTTGATACTTTTGACAGTTGCTTGTGATAATCGACTGAAGTTACTTCAAAATTTTGAGGCTCCTTTCTGTAATTCTGCCCCAATTTTCATTTGCGGGGGAAATGAAAATTTTATTGAATTATGAATGAACCCATAAGGCTCCCTATGTATCCCCTCTTAAACTGGAATCAGGTCAGACGTAGTTCAAATTACATAAGAAAATCATAAATGGTTACACATAGTATCGTTTGACTGCATCTGAATTGATTGGTTTTGGCCAAACTTCCCCATCCATTTCTATAGGTATGAGGGCTTCTCTTGTCAGAACCCGATGAACCATGTATGGACCCTGCCAATTGGGAGAGAATTTCCCTTTGGCTACATCTTGATTCGGGAAAATTTTCTTTAGCACCAGCTGAACTGGTGTGAACCGTCTTGGTTTGACTCTCTTGTTGAAGGCTCAGGACATTTTGTTCTGGTAAAATTGACCATGGCAAACTGCATTCGTTCTTTTCCCATCTATAAGAACCAACTGATCGTAACAACTCTTCACCCATTCTGTATCGTCGAGTTCCTCTTCCTGTATGATCCTTAGGGAGGGAATCTCTACCTCGACAGGAATGAACGCTTCTGTACTGTAAACCAACCTGCAAGGAGTTGCCCCGGTTGACATGCAGACTGTGGTGCAGTACCCTAATAAAGCAAATGATAACTTCTCATGCCATTGTTTATGCTTTTCTACCATCTTCCTCGGTATCTTGATGTTCTTATTGACGGCTTCCACAGCCCATTCATCTGAGGCCTGCAAGTTGTGGAATTCTTGCGTTTGATCTTAAAGGTTTAACACATAGCTTTCATCAAATTACTATTAAGGTTGGAGCCATTGTCAGTAATGATTAATTCTGGAATCCCGAATCGACAAACGGTATGGTCACGGACGAAGTCTGCCACGACTGTCTTTGTCACTGCTCTGTAAGATGCTACTTCAACCTATTTGGTGAAATAATCAATTGCTACTAGGATAAACCTGTGCCCGTTTGATGCGGCAGGTTCGATTGGTTCGACAACATCCATTCCCCATGCGGCAAACGGTCATGGCGAGCTTGTTGCATTAAGCTCATTTGGAGGCACCTTTATCATGTCGGCATGTATTTGACAGTGGTGGCATTTGAGGACATACTGGATGCAGTCCATCTCCATAGTCATCCAAAAATAACCTGCCCAGAGTATCTTTTTGGCTAAGACAAAACTGTTCATATGTGGACCACAGGTCCCGGCATGAATTTCCTCTTGCAGTTTAGATGCTTCCTTCGTGTTGACACACCTTAGTAATCCCAAATCTGGAGTCCTCCTATACAGGATTCCTTCGCTGTAAAAGAAATTATTGGACAATCTTCGAAGCGTGCACTTCTGAGTAGTATTTGCAAGCTCTGGGTATTCTCCTTTTGCCAAATATTCCTTGATGTCATGAAACCAAGGCTTTCCATCTGCTTCTTCTTCGACATGAGCATAGTAAGCTGGCTGATTGTAGTTCTTTACGGGAATAGGATCAATGAAATTCTTATATGGATGTTGTATCATAGAGGACAGGGTAGCCAATGCATCGGCGAACTCATTCTAGACCTTGGGGACATGTTGGAATTCCGTCTTTGTGAATCTCTTTCTCAACTCCTGTACATAATGCAGGTATGGTAGTATCTTGGAGTTTTTGGTTTCCCATTCTTCTCGGACCAGATGTATAAGCAATTCTGAATCTCCAATCACTAGCAACTCTTGGATGTTCATGTCAATGGCCATCTTGAGCCCTAAGATGCAGGCTTCGTACTCGGCCATATTGTTAGTGCAGGGGAACTTGAGCTTAGTGGATAATGGATAATGTTGGCCGGTTTCTATTACTAGGATTGCTCCTATGCCAACTCCTTTGAAATTTACTGCACCATCAAAAAACATCCTACCACAAGGTAGAGTATTAGGGGTCTACCTAGCTCGGGCGGGACAAAAACTGGCGGTGTTGACAAGTACTCCTTGATTCTGTTAAAGGACTTTTCACAGTTATCAGTCCATTTGGTAGCGGTGTCCTTCTTTAGCATCTTAAAGATTGGCTCACAGATGACAGTAAATTGTGCTATAAACCGGCTGATATAGTTAAGTCTCCCCAAGAAACTCATTACTTCTTTCTTGTTCTTTGGCGGTGGCAATTCTTGAATACCTTTGACCTTTGATGGATCCAATTCTATCACTCGGCGACTCACAATGAACCTAAGCAATTTTCCAGTTGGAACCCCGAATGCACATTTTGTGGGGGTTCAATTTCAAGTTGTACCTTCTCAGTCTATTGAAGAATTCCCTCAACCTTTCATGTGATCATCGACTTTCTTGGACTTAATGATGAAGTCGTCTCCATATACTTCGATCTCTTTGTGTATCATGTCATGGAAAATGGTGGTCATGGCCCTCATATAGGTGGCCCCTGCATTTTTTAACCCAAACGGCATCATCTTGTGGCAACACATCCCCCACGGCATAATGAAAGTTGTTTTCTCAGCATCCTCTTCATCCATCCATATCTTATGGTACCCAGCAAAACAATCAACAAATGACTGCAGTTCATGCTTGGCGCAGTTGTCAATCATAATGTGTATATTCAGTTAGGGGAAGTCATCTTTTGGACTGGCCCGATTGAGATCCTGGTAGTCGACTTATCACACCCAACTATGCCTTATAAAAAGGACAATACGGACGTTGTAAATTTAACCTGAGTATTACGCCCAGGGTCGAATCCACAGAGAGTTAACCTATTAATCGCTATTTTCAGAACCACTAACTCTTCAGAACCAGCTTTCTAAATATTTGAATCACAGTTGATGGTTTCTTTAGTAACTAATTTTGCAAACAAATTAAACAGCTGTAAACTAAAACGCTAAGGTTGTAAACAAGAATGAGAAGAAACTATGTCAATGATTTCCCCTATTGATGGAATCCCTTCTGTTTATGCTCATACAAATTTACCAAAACATCTCTATCAATCATGAACTCTAATCTTACCGTAAATCTCTCCTGAATAATCACAGCAATTTACTATTGCACTCTCCCGAGATACACTAGCTTACTTTATTTAGCACGACTCACTTTAGATTACACCCAAAGCTTCGTTATCCCTAATCCCACCTTTAAACCCACAATTATAGATTTCTCTAATAATCTAGGAGAGGTGTTGTTCAACAATAACCTAAATATGCACTCTTTTCCAAGTTATGCACACTAAATAGGCACAACTAATTGAGGATTCTATCAATTAACTACAACAAACACGAAGTTGAACAAATTAGAGATTAAACTAGCAATTTGTATTCACATAAACAAGAAGTTCATCTCCCAATAGGTTCCATCAAAACCTTAGACAAAGGATATAGCTACTCATGGCTATGGGTAAACAAACTA